>OX103974.1:23084920-23105126 GCA_944470395.2 Schistosoma turkestanicum
AGTTCGTTCCAGTCTGTTGGTACTTGTTCTTCATCCCAATTACGGTTGAAGAGAATGTTAGGCCACTGCTGGAATTTTTTCTGGTCCCGCTGATTCTCCGTTCTTGATTTGTCTAATTGTCATGAGATTCCCATCCTATGACTGCATTTTGCGCTTGTTTAGACAGCATCAGTTTAACTCCTTGGATGTGTGAGGCATTTTGTTCTTCATGGCCGAAGTATAACAGAAACTCTCCCAAAGCTGGTTTCAGTACAATGCGTTTCGCTGATTCCGAGCCTTCCATTTTGTATCGTTTCATTTCTGCAGCAACTTGGAATAGTCTTCAGATCTCCCACAATGTTCGAACATCCCATATACCTTATATGGAGCATCAGCCTCGTGACTTTCGAAGGAACTTGGCTTTCATCATGAGATCTAATAACTTCTCTGAACGAAAACATTCTAACTCACAAAGCACATCTAAAATGTTTTGTATTATTCTTTCTGGTTGGTGTTTTTTCAGCATGTTTGTTTTTTGTGGGGTGGGTCACCAACCCCATGCCCAACTTTCCTCCTTTATCCGGGCTTGTGACCGGAATTAGCTTCTGGCGGAGTTTTGAGACCCGCTTCCCGTTATTATTGCCACTTCCTCTGTCTTGCTTATCATATCCGTTTCCTCTCCCTTGCTTAAGCTTCAGTCCTCTCGCACAATATTCATTACCAATTAACTATTTATTTACTTAGTTCTGAAATATTCTTCTCATAACATTTTAACTTTCTTATTATTGTGCACATATTAACTAACTCCCGTCCTGGTAACATAATAGCTGCTGGTATCCAGAAACCCTACTGCCCTGCAACAAACTATTTCATTCAAATCACGGGACATACAAACTCACAAACAACTGCTGACTAGAATTAGTGAAGTCGAATGGCTAGAAGCCTATCCATTGGGAACTAACAAACACCTGGAACCGTACCGAAAGAACAAGAATCGAGGGCAATGAAATCAAGTGGTTTATACTAGCTCGTGAAAAAGATATTGGATTAGATAGCATGGGCGAATGAAGTCCATCTTGTCTTACGTCAGTATGTAAGAGAACCTGAATTTTTACCGAGTATAAATTGTTCTTAACATTCAAAGTATATCTGTTATCTCTTTCAAAGACCAAATGGCCTAATATTGTTGTCACTGAAGGTGGATGGCGGTTTGTTTGACTGCACCAATACAGGGTCGTATTTATGGACATCAAGGTGAACATTGATGGGGTTGTTAGAGAAGTGTGCGGAATTAATGATGGAACAACTTGTGAAGAAGTGATTTTCAAACTTGCACAGGTTGCTAGTTTGCCTGGATTCTATACCCTGGTTGCTAGCTACAGGGATCAAGAAATTACACTATCTCCTGAGGAAAGGATTAAAAATTTCATTAAAGAGTATGATAAACTTATCTATTTTTAGTTCAAATATCATTTAAACATAAACGATTTATGCTTTCGTTAACTCCTATAACATTTTGATATGCTCTTAGAGTAATCTATTCAGGTATTTATCATGAATGTTTTTAATGAAGACGAAATTTATAGTTTTAAGACAACCATATATTGTTTTTACTTATCTTTCTTTAGATCGTGAGTTAAAAATACTGTAGCGTACCATACAGAGAGATGCTGCCATCTCACCAGGAAGGAAGGGGTTAGAAAATGTCGACACTAAAGATGTCACACCTCACCTTACCCCATGGACTTCCGTCTCTGGCGGTAAGGCCTTTTAAAAAGAGCGGAGCTAACTCTTTAAAAACGCCTTGTCTGAACGGCCCCAAGCAGTTGTCCCTTAGACTCTGCGGTCACGCCCCCAAGTCTTTATAACCGACAGCCTCCAACGGTGTGGGTAGCAGGAAAGTGACATCCGCTTTCATACCTGTAGGAGCATACGAGACCAAATTGGTCACAATCAAATCCTTCCTACACCTCCTAATAACTCTCTTATCTCCATGACTAACCATTCTCACGTTCCTTTATCATCTCGCACCTCTGATGCTAACCATTCAAGCTACACCAGGTTGTCGGTTGGAGATGAGAAACTGGAACAAGCATGAATTCATGAATCCACGTTTGGGGTCCATAGGTCAATCATGATCAATAGTTGAACTGTTTAGGTTATATGGTTCATAATTGTTCACAATAGCACAAATGAACCCACCTTATATCGCCGATGTAGGTCTAACATTGAGTTCTCAAGCAGATCTGATTTCCTCATGACCTTTTCTCTTTTTTAAATTTATTTCATTGAGATATAATTCTCGAATCCGTGATCTTTTAGATTACTGATAATACTGCTACAACCTCTAATAAAACGCGATTTAAACTGACAGTTTTATCTCATTGTGCTGATACGGTATGGCAACTTGGGCTGATATATGTACGTACCAAGTTCTACTTTGAGCTGACTGACTTATATATCTTTCCACTCTGTCTTTCAGTTATGCAGGAAGTTTTCTTATATTTGACTGGAAAATAAGAAGTAGAATGTTAATAGGTGGATAAACTCAATGAAACAGTGTGGTCGAGTTCGGGCTACTAACAAAGCCGTATTACTGACCTAAATCTCAGAACGATTAGAAATCAAGGACAAGACCAACAGTGAGACGAATAGTTTCCTATGTAATAAAAGATCATACTTACATACAAAATAAACATGATAAAATATCATAGGTGATCAGAGGAAATTATCTTATAGGTTAGTCATTCTCCGATTAAAACTCGACTGTTATACTTAATCTTTAGGTATTATATCGCTTTTAAAGACCTATTCTCGACGCTTAGCCTTTATCACTATCATTTTGTCTCTTAGCAAACACTAACTTTAGGCATAAGGAAAAACATCTGTTGACCTGGCGACCTCCTAAGTCGTCTCAACGTTGGACCCAACTAGACCACATCGCCATCAGCCACCGATGGAGAGGTTCGATAGAAGACTGCCGCTCGTTCTGGGGCACATGCTTGGATTCAGATCATGCCCTAGTGCGAGCGCATATTTGTTTGAAGCTTACTGGGCGTAGGAAAGACACCGTAAGAAAGCCTCTTAGGGTTTTACTTATTGATAATAAAGCTATAAATATATTTCAGGAGCAACTAGAAAGACAGTTAGGCGACTATTTAAGCGATTCCCATCCGGAAGCAGGTTGGAATGATATCAAAAAGGCTGTGGAAACAGCAGTGATATCTGCTAGTAAGGTTGACCATAAGGCTAGAATTAAACGTGGATCTCAATAGCATCCACCGATATGATGGATGCCCGAAAACTCATCCCACCTGGCTCTGAACATGATGAAGAACGAAGTCAGCCTAGGCGCAGACTTATAAAAAGCCAACGTAACGACCGCGAACAGTGGTGGGTGGCGAAAGCAAAAGCGATGGAAAAGACAGCGGTGATCGGCAACAGTAGACAACTTTTCCGACTTATCAAGGAAACTGGTATTAGGAATCCTAGTGTAAGTGAGACTATCTCGGAAAAGGATGGTCTTATTATCCATTCTCAATCCAGGTGACTGGATCGATGGGCAGAACACTTTAGGGATCAGTTCAACTGGCCTCGAGCCACTCTTCGGTTACCCACGATCTCCAGTCATCCTGAATGGCAAATAGACCTAAGTCCCCCTAGTCTTAATGACGTTGAGAAAGCGTTAGGAAATCTGAAGCGAGGACGAACTGCAGGTCCTGATAGACTGACCCCTGAGATATTTAAGGATGGTGGTCCAGTTTTAGCAGCTAGGTTCACTGAGATCTTAGGTAGAATCTGGGAACTGGACGTAATCCCATCCGACTGGTCTCAATCACTGATTGTCCCAATCTATAAGAAAGGACAAGTCTTCTTGTGACAATCACAGGGGAATAAGTCTAACTAATATAGTATCTAAAATATTGGCCTCAATAAAACTTCGGCGCTTAACGAAAGCTCGTGAAGAGCAAACTCGAGAAAACCAGGCTGGTTTTCGACCTGGACGTGGCTGTATAGACCACATTTTCACACTCAGACAGGTCTTGGAACATAGACACACCTTTAGGCGTCCTACAGTAGTTGTTTTCCTAGACCTAAAAGCGGCATTTGACTCAGTAGATCGTGAGGTTCTGTGGCAGTTATTGTCATTGAAACGTATACCGAAGAAGTACATTAACCTTATACAAGCTCTCTACTCGAACACCACTGGTCGAGTGAGAGCTTATGGCGAACTGTCAACGGAATTCTTTACTTCAAGTGGTGTCCGCCAGGGCCGTCCACTTTCTCCATTCTTGTTTAATTTTATCATAGACATGCTCCTAGAAATAACCTTATCCTCGTCTGAATTTTCAGGATTAGACCTTCTACCAGGTGGATCGCTAATTGACTTAGAATATGCCGATGACATAGTCCTACTTGGTGAAGACGCTGTTAAAATGCATTGTCTCCTGACTACCATAAGCAACAATGCAAGCATGTTCGGGATGCGGTTTTCCCCCTCGAAATGCAAAATGTTGCTTCAAGACTGGGTTTCATCGGCACCTGAACTAGTGATAGGGAGTGAAGTAGTCGAACGTGTAGACCGCTTCACTTATCTTGGGAGTCTCATCAGTGCTGATGGCCTAGTGACTGACGAAATCTCAGCTCGGATACAGAAGGCTCGATTGGCTTTTGCCAACCTGCGTCACTTATGGCGTAGGCGTGATATCCGTTCTCTAATCAAAGGACGAGCGCACTGTGCAGTAGTTCGCTCCGTCTTACTTTATGGCTGTGAAACATGGCCAGTGAGAGTAGAAGATATTCATAGGTTACTGGTTTTCGATCATAGGTGTATCCAAATCATTGCTCGTATATCGTGGGACACCCGAGTGAGCAACGCTGTTTTTAGGAATCGGGTGCTAGGTAAGAATGGCAGATCAATCGACGCAGTAGTGACACTTCATCAGGTGAGGTGGTTGGGACATGTGTTGCGTATGCCCGACCACCGACTGCCTCGTCGAGCTTTGTTTTGTAGTGTCGGAATAGGTTGGAAGAAAGTGGGGGGCGGCCAAACCAAAACATGGCAGAAATCCATGAAGTCATTGACGAGTGAACTTAGCCATGTCGGTAATTGTCAACTACCTGGTTGGGGTCCGCGAGATGATAATAATCGATGGTTAGAGACCTCGAATGACATGGCTCAAAATCGTTCGCAATGGCGCCGGTGCATTTATTCTTTGTGTTCTCTCAAGTCCTAATCTTCTGGATTCTCCAAACCCTCTAGTTTTGACTTTCTAAACTTTTGTCATTAAATCATACTTCTTGAATAATATCTTCTAATCCTAACCTCTCCGATTACTCCTAATACCTTTACTACCTCTTCTACTATTGGATTTGAATTGACAATTACATCTCTGTGCTGATATGGTATGGCGACATGAACTGATGTACTTACGTACGAAGTTCAACGTTGCATCTGACTGACTGACTTAATGTTATGTGGCAACTTGAGCCTGTACACAACTGTGATAGACCATTCGTCGATGATGACTGTCGATCCATAGTTCATTTGATTTATCAAAGTCAACATTTTATACTTGCGTTAGTTTCTTTCTATAAAATTAATATTGATGCGGTTTTTTACCGTCAATTTATTTTAAACATTTTCAGAACTAAAGAAAACCCGTCCAATATATGCTTTATTCTTCGTCGGTTAGAAGCAGTATCTCCTTTCTCTCCTAAAAATCCTAAAGCATACCCTCATGTCCCTAGTCATCAACCGGCAAGCATTTCTCATCAACAGTCCTCTCATAGTTCATCACGACGTTCTAATGTTCCAGTGACACCAGAAAATAAAGACTTATATTCCGCTACTTTATCAACCTTACCGATTGCAGCTCATCAATATGTTGGCTCCTCAAAGCAGTCAAGAAATTATCGTTGTGATCCTAGTCGTGAACCAATCCATTCTTCTCCAGTAACCAACTCTGCCGGTGAAGAAAAATCATATCATGGTATGCTTTTCATGGTAAAATGAAATTTTATGTCCGTTGCAAATTATTTTTTTCTGTTCCCAACTTCTTTGTACGTTAACACTTTCGAATCCAACCGATTAAAGATAAATTTATTCATTAAGGTGCTGCTTTTTAATATCACTTTTCAAACACATATTTAGCCAAAGCGTAACTTACGAGCTGTGGGACACTGATGTGAATACTGATGAGTAATCTGTTAGATTTATGGTTAAGGCAACCATTGCCCCAGATTCGAGCTCCGCTTCACCTACTTCGACTAAGGGCAACCATCTGGCAATTATTTTTGAAGTGTGGCTCATGCCTAAATACCTGGTAAGTAATCTGGTTCATTAATCCCTTTATTTCACTTATCTCACTAAAACTACTTTGATATTAGTACACAAATAGATACTAAAACACCAGGATTGTGCAACCAACCTGATTTGCCAAGGAGCTTATGCCTTGAACATGAATAGCTGTTTGCTTATTTTCTCAGAATATTTCTGTGGTTCAATTTTCGACACTCATACTAATCTAAGTTGTAGTCAATCGATATGACCAGCAACTTTGCTCTGTGCATCTACATCCATGTTCAATATTGAAGCTTGGTATTTTTCTTATGCTATATTAAAAAGGCGGGATCGCTTATTTCCATTAAATAAGATTTCGCTAAAAAGGCTCACAGAATATATTTACGCCATTTCCTCCATTTCTTCAGGTTTTATAAACCAAAAATATTGTTCTACACGTATGTCGCCAAAAAATCACACATTGTGAACGTGTAGATAATAGCCATGCGTTTTTGTCATAAACGTTACACTACTAATAAGTAGTTCGAAATTATTAGCAAAATCTACCCACAGTGCCAAATTTATTCCACTAGTGAATGTAGCGATCATCTGACATAAAAAAGTTCCAAGTTATTGTCTTAAGAAATAAAAATAAAAGAATTTTTCTTCTTGTAGTCGAACTCATATTCTCTTCTCTTCAAGTCAAATCTGAAGATATCCGTTTCTTGATGCGTTACGAAGTAGACTGCCAAAACGTGTCGTAGAGGTCACGATTTGTCTGATTTTTTCACATTTTACTTATTATCCCAATCATCAGGTATTTGTGCATGAGCCAAGTGTGTGTGTGTGTGTGTAGTGCACCTTTACTGATGTGACTTTATTAGAATAATATGTTAAGGAATTACATTGGCATTCATCGAAATGTTGAACATGCAAAATGTGGAAAAAGTGAACAGATTCACACGAAAAGAAATTACTGTTCGTTGACTGTTCTCTACTGACTTGTTTCCTTGTTTGACAAAATATAATTTAATTTAAATTTAGATAGCGCAATCACAAATCCAACCCTTTTCATTTTGTGTACAGAAAAATGTTTTCATAACTTTAAATTTGCCCTAGTAAATATTTGAGCCATTTGGCGTCCTAAAATGGTGTAAAAATTCCCTATTCTTTGTTTTATAAGTTTTTCCATTCCTTTATTTCCAATTATCATTTACTTTTTGTTTGACCTTCATCAGCTTTTAAAGTGCCTTAACATGTACATATGTAACCAAATTGTTCCAAATGTATAGAGTATGTATATACATCAAATTTTTCAGACCTGCTCTGTCTTCTCATCGCTCTACAAAAACTTAGAAAAGAGATTAATTAATTTAGATTTTCACGTTCAGTTTTGTGGATATATAAACCACTTTGTACATGTGTTTTCATTTTTGTTTTGGAAGTAAAGAAAGAGTTGTAGAGTAATGTAGTGAAACTGTTTCAGTGATTAAGGCATTTGAATTTCAGCAAATAAGCCCCAAGTTGAAACCCCGCTGCACCTACTTCGGCCTAGACAGGTAGTTAGTATCAATAGCCGTCACTCTTACTGTGAACCATACATAAGTACTTGGTGAATGAGTTAGTTTACCTATATTAGTTTATGATGAATGAATTAAAAGGACTCCTACAATTTGCTAACGAGTCCAAACACGTGTCCTGGATTCCTCCGATAACCAAAGTCCAAACTAACTAAATCTTAGATGTTTAAAACAGCATTTCAAAGTCAAACAAATCAATACATTGAACCAAGTGTGCATTAACGATATATTAACAAAATGAATAATGTTTATCATATTCTTCAGTCTCTTGTTTCTGGCTTTCAAATTTATGTGAACAGACCAGCTTTAGATTGTAGTTAAGCAACTTTTTGCATTGAACATCTATAGTTTGAAAAAATCGATATTTGTTTATTCATTGAAAAGAAACAATCTCCTATTCGTCTCTTGATTTTTTTTTCGAGTTATCTATCAATTATAAGGCATAGTGATCAATTAAATGTGCTTCAAATCATTTCATAAATAAAAAGCAGTTAGTATAGACATCACTTAACTGATTAGAGCGAACTACGCGTAATAGGCGGTGTAATATCTGAGTTGAAAAAAATGGACAACTAAAAGAAGTCGGCCTCCCCCGATATATATACATCAACCTCTTATAGGTGTAAGTTATTATTAGCTCCTATGCAGTAAATTTGTTACTCAAGTACATAAACCTGTACTTGGTGAATAAGTTACATTTGCATACTTTATTACTAGTATAAAAGTGTTTCCTGAGATCGTTAACTTTCACAGTTTATATTAAGGACTGAACTTGGATAACTATTATTGACCTCGAACAATGGGACAACTGTTTCATCCACTTATGGAAATCATCAATAGCTCGTATCCTCGATTTCATTGTGAACTAAACTTAATCGATGGTTAGAGACCTTGAATGACATGGCTCAAAATCATTCGCAATGGCGCCAGTGCATTTATTCTTTGTGTTCTCTCAAATCCTAATCTTCTGGATTCTTCAACTTTGTAAACTTTTCCCACTGAATCATACTTCTTGAATAATATCTTCTAATCCTAACCTCTCCGATTACTTCTAATACCTTTACTACCTCTTCTACTATTGGATTTGAATTGACAATTACATCTCTGTGCTGATGTGGTATGGCGATATGAACTGATGTACTTACGTACGAAGTTCTACGTTGCATCTGACTTGACTGTCTGAAAACCCTCAATTCTCTAACTACAAGCGCTGAACTTTCAAACCACTAAGCCGCCATCTAACAGATTACATCCCTAAATTCAATCAGTTCACGATATTACACAAGTATCTCCCAATGCCATTAATGAATAACTACCTCATACTCGATATGATTAGTCCGCACTGGTCACGACTTCTGTCTAGAATTCCATGAATTCTGGCTGTAACACGTTTTTTTTAATTTCTAAGTTTACAGTTATTGACAATTCGTAATCAACTATATTTACTGTTCACTAATCAACAGTGATGAGCATGTTTTCTATTTCTCTTTCAGATGTAGATCAATATAATCAACTTAAAGATCAATTGGCATATCAAGAACAACAAGTTGAACTCAATCGAATACGTTTGCTTCGGTTAGATAAGGGTAAGTCTTTTTGATTAAATTGACTGTGCAATTTTTTTTGTAATGCTATTTTTCTATAATGGCTTAAGGAGATCAACTTCGATGGTTGTATATATTCAATGCGTATATTTGAAACCTTGGAGATAAAATAAACGATGTAACTATAATTAATATGATGACAAGCTATTCATAGTCGAGGAAATTGATTTTGCACGAAATCCGAAAATGGATCTGTTGTATATTGTGATGTTAGATATTTCTGAATTACTAATGTTAAGCTTGGTTTTTGAGGTCGATCAATCTCATTCGTTAAGCTGATGACTCTAATGACCTGAGTGATACCACGTATATACCATAAGAATTAACAAGTTCGGAGCAGTATATCGCGAAATACGCATAATCATTTGTCTGCGCTCCTTAACTAATCACGCTGATTGAGCACACATACACGTTGATAAATCAAAAGGCGCTGTAGAAACACGTATGCATAGTGCTCGAGACATTTAAACTTATTACGGAAGGACGGGCGGTAAATTCTTTCATATCATCATAAAAATGACAGTGGTGAAGGTTAGACATGTAAACACCTGGCTGCTGGCTCAATGGTGGTGGTTTAGAGGTTAAGCATACATGTGCCAGACAGAAAGCACTGGGTTTGGAATCCCAAAAACAAGCTCCTGGATGTGCACTGCTGAAGTGTTACGTATTGAGACAGAATGGTTGATCAGCGCTTCCAGGTTTTCAATTCACTCATCAGTGAATTTATAAAAATTCCTGTAAGCGATTACAAATGTCCTATAAAACTATTTATAATCAAGCCTTTGACTTGAATATATTCATCATACTCGGATAAATCAGATTATGGCGGCGATATTTCAATAATATGAAAACTGTAAATAGACTTTCTAGAAAAAACCATTATACCCTAATAAGTTTTATGACTACTGTTACAAAAAGCTGTTGATTTATACATACTCTCTGTTCATCACCTAAAAAGTAGTTTCAAAGTCACAAACCCATCTTACGATCTCACTGTTCGCTCATCCCTTTACTGTAGTTATTCCGAATACATTTCCACAGAATTATTGGTAGTTTAATACTAGTTACTCTTTTTAAAACTGTAAATTACCGATTGATTGTTTATGAAACCTTAAATACAATGCCTTACGATATCTCTTACAGTCGATTGTTTTCGATAATCCGTAATTGTTCCCATAATCCAAAAGCGGTTTCTTACTGTTAAGACGATCGAAATCCTAGTTTATGTCTGTAGAGTACTCTTTTTTTCAACTTTTAGATCCTAGCTGCTACCTTGACGCGGTAGCTAGGCTTACCTATCGTGATAATCGAACTGGCTGGGACATATGTTCATTTAGGTCCTGCCGTGCCAGACAGGTCTGTCGGTGAACGGTGGGACTAAACGCAATAACTGGAGGTCTGAGGGCGAAATCGTACTGCTCTAACTGTAGAGTGGTATAACAGCAGTAAGGTGTTTCCTTCGGACCACCAGCGTCTACAGCGATGCTGCCTTCTCGCAACGTCAGAAAGGGGTTAGGAAAGGTCGACCCTAAAAAGGTCACACCTCACCTTCCCCCATGGATTTTCGTCTCCGACAGTAAGGCCTTTTAAAGGGAGTAGCTAACATTTCAAAGACTTCCTATAAAAAAGGCATACGCGACTGGCCTCATGTAGTTATTCCTTGGATCTGCCGTCAATACAGGTCGCTAAGAGCAGCGCTAACCCGAGTTCCTCAAGAAACAGCTCTCCACGGTGTGGGCAACCAGCGGGGAAGTGACCTCATACTCGTAACAGTACATGAGGTCATACTGATCACGTCCAAACCCTTCCTTTTTACGACCTAGAACTTCTCCATATTTTTCAATTTACATGACGAACTGAGCTTAGACAATCACTAAGAAACTCAACAGTGTTTTTGTCTTAATACCGGGACTCTTCGTCAGTGTACACTCATAACTTTATCACAGATCAAAACCGGAACCTATGGACCTTGCAGTGAACACTCAAACTTGGAACCGCTGAACTGGCATCCAATTGTCTATACTTCCAGCTCCCATCAGTTCACGCAACTCTCTGTTAATGCCAGTGGTAAGCAATTGTTTCACGCCTAGCTTCGTTAAACTCTATCGATAACGGCTTCTGACTAAAGCCAGAAGATTCATTACAATCGACCAACCTCTATTTCATATATACTTATCACAAACATATGCTCATACTCATGTTATTGTTCCGACCAAAACGCCGCTTTCTGAACAGTGTACATAGAACAATATTTGCAAATAAATGCTGAGTAAATAAGTAATACGTGGGACATAGTTTTTCCAGTGACACTAGATAGCAAGTTCTAAAGATAATATTTCTCTCCTATTACCTCGTAACATAATAAATACACAACACCACATAGAATTCATCCATATTTATACTTACAATATACGTCAGCCTAATAACGTCTGTCATTTGTAGCTAGGCAACTAATTAAATTCACTATTGCTGCTATTCACAATAATTCTTTGTTAATCAACCAACAGAACATGGTGTATACCCCTTATATATCTGTCTCTCTCGTTCATGCATTTAGAGAGAGACACATCAGAAATGAATTACTTAGACTACAAATCAAAGTGAAGCCGCCTACGTAATTTGGTTATTTTCAGTCTAACATTATAGGCTATAAGGTTGTAAGTATGTAATAGCCAGTAGTTTATCCGTTAGTCATCATTAACATCTCTTAAGTAGTAGTTATCGTCGCTAAGACAGCCTTGAAGACTGACTCTCAAGGTTATCATCATCATCATCATCATCATCGTCCTACACTCCATGACAGCCTAATTAATAAATCCGGATTCAACACAGATAAATCCCCTTTAAAATAAATTGTTGTGACAAGTTGTTGCTTGCTTATGTTTAACAAAACATAACCAAATGAATATTGGGTTTTTTTTCTGTCTACTCGTACTAAACAAGTTAGCAATGAATAAACAAAGTCACTAATAAGAAGTACTACTTCATAGGATACGTTTATTAAACTTAAAAATTTGTAAATAATGTATACATATATGTAGTGTATGTGATATGAACCAACAAAATCTTATAAGCGCACAACTTAGCAAATAAATGCATTGGCAACAGTAAAGAACAAAATGGCAATTGTATACTATATGAAAGACAAGAATTCCAACTGTTACGAAGCCGTCACATTAATAGTAAAACTTCTAACAATTTTAAACTAGATGACTCGTGAACAAGTAGTTTAGGTATTAGAAAAAATTGCGTCTCAATTTTCATGCAAATACAAACTGCTGAAATGGATCTTGTTCAAAGCCATTCACAGTAAAAGGAGATTTTTCGAGTTTGGGCAGAGGTACCAAACTAAGAATGTCCATATAACTCGTGCGAAGTCGCGATTGTTAGGGTACAACCATGTCGAGCGTAAGACAAGTATCACTGAGACAATCGACTGGAGCAGCAAAATAATTCAAGTTAGAAATGTAGACCACTGAATAATCAAAAAGTCAAGCCCTCGCCACGAGGTCTGACGTTCATGGACTTTACATCATTGGTGAGGCCATGGATCCACACTGACGATGAGTCTTATACTAGGATGAAGTAACTGTTCCATACCTACTGCCTTTCAACTGTCGTCTAACTAAAGTCATTTCACGAATTTAAACGGAAATATTCAATAGCTTCCACAACCCACTCTCATAACAAACATTAATGACTATCTTTTCGTCATTAGCATTTTATAGACTCAATTATATTCCTGTCCAACACAAATTAACCATTTATTATAGTTCATAAATCAAGTATGGATCAATTCATGCGTCTTTGAGCCACGTGTTCGCTTTTTTAAATCAAAATAGGTGGATAGGTTGGATGTGCAACCAAATTTTTAAAAATCAGGCGGTTCCGTCACCAAATCGCTACTTAACCTATTGTTATGATCACTTGGGGTATAGTTTATAAGCCAGGTTTATTGAACACATTTACCAGGTACAGATTAGTACGCTTGACTTCGAGTAAACAATCTAGTTACGGGAGCTAGGGATACTACCTGGTTACCCATACCACAGTAGGCGAAGAAGAATCTAGATCTCCAACTTTGTGGCCGAAGGTCGAGCGCCTTAACCGTTGTATCAATAGAAATACTGAGTAGCCGATTTGGATGTAGCGTGGGACTAACTTGCAACAGTGAGTGCCAGTGGCCTCATTCGTGACTGACTCCTAGTTACCGTAAGGTCCTGTAATGGTGCGTGTATATTGTCTTAGGTTCGTACCGTTGACAAGCCACGGACTAGAACGAAACATGTATCTAGTGTTGTTTGGTTTCCGTGACAATTATCGTTTCAACTGTGATATCGTCAATCTCTTAGTAAAGCCAAGAATCGAAATAATCTGACAATGAATTACAACTTATCAGTAGTTAACTAACTGATGATGAAAATAATGATCATAAAAATGTTTACATAATCTAACACTTATATAATTACTACAAATTAACTAATCGACAGACAAGATATATGTATTCTTTTTTTATCTCGTTTTCTTGTCAGAAATCAATCATTTAGAACAATCAGCTCGTTTAGGCAATAATAATAACAATAATGGCAATAATAATGGTAAAGATGGTTATTCTACATTAGATTTATTAAGTGGATCCGCTGTTGGTCCTGTGGCAGAATTAGCTCAACTAGCTGCTACACCATGGTCACAATTATTAGATACAAATCGTGCCAGACAACGTGAATTATTATCAGAATGTGAACGGCACAAAATTGCTATCGATCAAGTAGATAGTCATTTAGCTAAAACAAAGTATGTGATGATTCAGTATGAATATTATTTATCATTATTATTCTGTGACGTTTTCAATGTTAATTTATCAACTTTGTGCTCGCCAACGCAATTAATCATCAATATTGTTCACAAAAATAGGTAGATTGAGAAAATGAGCCTAAAATCAATTGCCTAGTTTGGTAGTGTTGATCAAAAAAGGCATTATTTGATCCCATTGTTTGCAATAGCAATATATCAATAAATCCTGATTATAATTAACTGAATCAACAACAAAAAAATGCAGTTCTACTCAAATATCATACATATTTCGCGATAAATTGATGGAGATTTTTACTTTTATCTTTAGAGAGCTTCAAGTTGAAAATCATATTCGTTTTTGCACTATAGGAGTAAACCAACAGATTGAACGGTTAAACATTCTATAGATGATCTGTAGTAATACTCAATCGTAATCAACATACGACCAACTGAGAAAATGTCCATCAGCTGATGAAATTAGTGGCCATATCAGATTAACTAGATTAAAATGTAGCAAAAGGCCCAGAGTATTAGTAGTATCGATGATAATGAGAGTAAGTCAATCAGCTACATCATGGAATTTGATACGTACGTACGTACGTCAGCTTAAGTCGCCAGACCACACGGAAATGAAATTATCAAGCCAAATCCCATAGTAGCTGGGATAGTAGAAGTATTAGCAGTAATGGAGAAGATTAGGGTCCAAAGATATTATTCAAGAAGTATGATCCAGCGAAACAAATTTAAAAAGAGAAAAAAGGAGAGGAATTCTGAAGATTAAAATTTTAGAGAAGACAAAGAATGTATGCATCTGCAAGATTGCAAACGATTCTGAGCCATGTCATTCAAGGTCTAACCACTAGTTACGATTGTTTGGCAGACCTCAACCAGGTAGTTTGCACCTATAAACATGGCTCAGTCCAGCTGTCAACGACTTCATGGGATTGTGCCATGTTTTGGTTTGGCCGCCTCTAGCTTCCAACCTACCCCTACATCACACAACATCGCCCACGTGACGAAGATTCATTACTTCACCAATCGAATTGCCATTTTTACGTAATATCCTATTCCTAACCCAGGCATTCCTTACTCGATTGTCCCAGGGTATACGAACAATGCTTCTATGATAACTATGACCGAATACTAGTAACCTACGAATAATATCTTCTGTCCTTAGTGGTCGTGCTTCAGATGCGACTCTACCCTCGAGAAGAAAAATGTAACTTCAGGATTGGCTTGCGTCAACACTCGAACTAATCATAGAGAATGAAGTAGTTGAGCGCGTTGAATACTCTGCTTACCTTGGGAATCTAGCCAGTCCTGATGGTCTCGTGTCTGACGAAGTCTCGACACGGATACAGAAGGCTGTACTGGCTGTCGCCAGCTCACGTCACTTACGGCATAGGAGAGATATCCGTCCGCTAACTAAAGGACGAGTTTGCCTACTTTGTGGATGTGAAACATGACCACTAAGAATAGAAGATATTCGTAGGTTACTAGGTGTTCGATCAAGCATCACTCGTAGATTTCAGACTACCGAGTCAATCAACGCTGGGGATTAGAAGTGTTCTAGGTAAGGATGGCAAGTCGACTGACAAAATAATGAATTCTCCTCAGTTGAGGTGGTTGCGACGTGTTACGTGTGCCTAACCACCGACTGCCCCATCGATCTTTGGTTTTGTGATGTAGGAGCAGGCTGGAAGGAATTTAGGGGCGGCCAAACCAAAGCATGGCACAATTTCCATGAAATCATTGACAACTGGACTGAGCCAAGGTAATAGGTGCATATTAGTTTTTTGGGAGCCTACATGATAAGTGTAACTAGTGATTAGAAATTTTCGGCAACATAATTCAGAATCGTCTACAATTTCACAAGTGCATCCATCCTCTGTCTTCCCGCTGATTCGTAACTTTTCAATCCCTCAGTTTTTTTTACTTCGCAAATTCATATTTTGTTGAATCGTATATTCGATGCCTAGTCGCTATTATCATCAATTATACTGTCACTACCTCCACCCCAACATTTTCATCTCGGTGTGTTAATGGGGTGTGATAACCTGAACCGATGTACACGCGTACCAGGTTCCTGTATTCAACTGACAGACGGAAAATCATTGATTCTTCTTATGGTCGCAGTATGGCTCACTAGCCGCCATCCCACTCGGATAAACTACTTTATTCAAAACAATGTATATCATCAATTTTACTTACATAAATATACACTAATCAAATATCTTTCTTATTATTTTATAACATCCAAAATGAAGATCTCATCGGTTACTAAACCCAACTTAACTAATATGGTTACAACAGTTATCTTATCCCTACTAAAATTGCATTTCTCATTTTCATTCTCCATCTACCATTACCTATTTGAATTTCTTCATTTTCATTGTTTTTTTCTTTTGAACAAAAGAATGAATTTATCTCAGCTAGAGAATCAAATTAGTCAAGAGTTAAATCAATTGCTTAATGAACTAGAAGGATATAATCAACACAGAAGATTACTACTGAAATCAGCTAGTAATACTGGCACTACTACTTCTTCTTCACAAGCTCGTTCTACTAGAACAGGTATCATTAGTCCATCAGAGGTTGCAGGCGATGGTGTTGCTGTATAAATGAAATGAATGAATTATGCGTGACTGACGCTTATACTGTGTGCAAATACATAAATCTTTTTTTTTAATCTTTATAACAAATTCTTTTTTTATCCTATGCAAAGATGCAGTTGTAATACTCACTCTATCAGTGTATCCATCGATCGAGGAGACTGTTAAAAAGATATATATAAGACTATAATAAATATTCTGTTATTGTTGATCTTTCACAATCACACATCACTTGTTTTTAATGATTAAAAATTAATATTTTTCTGCGGGGTTGTTGTGAAGATTGTTAAGTTTTATTTGTAACCATGAATCGATCAATGTTAGGGCGTTCGCGCACAATACCGAAGGTCCTGGGTTCGAATCCTGCGGGGTGCAGGAGTCGTGGATGCGCACTGCTGAGTCCCATACCAGGACGAAACGGCCGTCCAGTGCTTCCAAGTTTCTAATGGTGGTCTAACATCGATCGATTCATGGTTACAAATAATATTTCTAGCGAACAAACTATTGACCATGAAAGCAGTCACAAAGAGGGAGAGGATTATTTAGTGTAGTTTACATCCAAACTGACAAAATTCGTTACTGTTGCGCTTAATCTGTTTCCATTTGACAACCTTAAAAATCCATCTGGACATTGTAGCAAAGAAAAAAAATTTCACAATCATTATTTTCTTTTTTTTACTGAGGAATATAACAATTGAAATCTTCAAATTTTCGATTAGTAAAAAAACAATCTGATTACATATAAGTGGAATAATAATTTCTTTCATGAAAGCTGACAAACGTGCATAATTCCTCATTCTCTGAAATGACGCACAAGGCAAATCAAGCAAACTTAACCACAAATTGTCTTACAATAATATATGTATTGATGACTTTTTGTGATTAACAGCTGATTAATAACATCACAGCCTTGGAGCGCAATTCAGAGAATAAGGATTTCACGTTATTTACACCATACAGTTGAAATAGTAAAGATAAGAATGAAGGATAAAATGTTAAAATCCTACCAGGAACTAGTTTAGCAGTTATGTAGTATGTATGTTGAAAGAATAATCATTTGTGTACTTCCGACTCAGTCAGTGATGTACTTGCTTTGAGATCCAAAAGTCTTCAATTCGATCTCTGGTGACTTCGTGTATATACACATTGCTGAAATGAAAGTAATATAGTTTTATAATGTCCTCCAGTTTCCCAACTGATATCAGTTCATGATATAAGTGATTCTCAAATTTTTACATCTACACCCCCAAAATCATGAATTAACAACTGATCAAAAGTTCAAAACAGCATTATGAAAGAAAATATTCCGATTAGTTTGTGGTCCCATTGAGTGAGTTAGAAAAAAAACAAATTCCAAACCAGATATTTTCTGAAATGCTATTGTGACTGTACATGGATACTTGTAGATCTGAATCGTTATAATTCACAGCGAACCAAAAGCATGTGATAATAAACGAACTTTCTAAACCATTACTGTTCAACTTCATTATTCTTACCTAACCGAGTTTCGATGGTTTGTACTCCTAGACGAATAAAATATGTATCTCCTTGATGACTGTCAATTGCCCATATTCGAAAATTGGAAGGGCTAACGAATTCCTACTGTATCCCCAGATAAGAACATGCCTTGCTATCAGCGTTACTATTATCGGTCTACGTACTTGATTATACTATCACAATTTTAAAAAGGATACCTAAAAATGCTAACACAATGTCATACAGCCTCACAAACAGCTACTGGTAGCAGGATTCGATCTATCTCCTGTTTCCTTTTTTAAAATAAAAGGAAAGTGTCATTTGAGTTGCTGACTGCCATAGTGCAGTACTTTATCAGAATTAGTATAGTTAACATCCGATCTTATTCTATGGCTCATCAAAAAAGTCACATAATAAAATACTCAAATTCATATCTTTCCTAACCAACTCCAAGCATGGACTGATATCAAGAAGAGTTTTGCCGCTTGTTCTTCTAACATGCTGGGGCCATCCGACTTTTTGTTACTGCTAACCGAAGGACGACTTTACCGAGCAGCAGTTCGTCCCGTCCTATTTCGTGGGTGTGAAACGGCCTCTAAGAAGCGAGGATATTCGTAGTCTACTGGTGTCCGACCATCGGTGTCTTCCAAGCATTTGCTCCTGGGACCACCGAGTAAGCAATCCCTGGGTCGGGAGTAGGGTACTAGGTAAGGAGGGCCAATCAATTGATGAAGTAGTAAATCTTCATCAGTTGAGATGGTTGGGCATGCCTAACACATGTCCCAACCACTGACTTCCTCGATGAACAATGTCGTGAGACGTAAGAGTAGGGTGGAGAAAGCTAATGGTGGTCAGACCAAAAGATGATACAAATCTATGGAGTCATTGAGAACTGGGATGAATCATGTTTATAAGTGCACACTAACTGGCTTAGGTCCGAAAGATAGTCGTAACCGATGGTTAGAGACTTTGAATGACATAGCTCCAAATCGTTTACAATGGCGCAGATGCATCTATTATTTGTCTTCTCTCATGAGCTTAGGACTTTTTCTTCAAATTTACTTCACTAGATTATACATCTTGACTAATATATTCGGACATCAATCTTCTCCATTACCGCTAATACTCCTACTACATCTACCACTGTGGGTTTTGTATTGATAAGGGCATTTCTGTGCTAATGTGGTATGGAAACTTGAACTGACGCACTTACGTACGAAGTCCTACGTTGTAGATGACTGGCATTTTTTGTCAGATTATACATCAAATAGTAAGCACCCGTTCATCTCATTAACTTAATACTCTAACCGGCTTGCACTTAACATTGCAACCCATCCTTTTCGGTTGATGACGCATATTTCAACATAAAGTGGATAAAAGCAACAAATCAAAATCTTCATGACTGGTTGTGTATCCAAGTATATGTGGCAAAGTCTTTACTTCTTAGTTTGATAATTAAGATTATATCTCAAACGTTAATTGAAAATTTCGATCTGATTAGTGGGTGCTGCCAGCCGGTTTGCAAAACTATACCAAATAAAATGACCATCGAACATGAGATCCGACTATTGGAAGTCCAACATTTCTAAACCGGTAAAGCATCACCTGCCAATCGTAAATCATAGACAAAACGATCGAGCAAAAATCCATTCAAGGATTCGTAAAATTAGAACTTGGTCATTTCTCAAAACTATGAAAAGCGAGAAAATCTACTGTATCCTTTAGACATGGTACTTAAACCTCTACTATTTACCACAGCAACTTTTTACTAACAGGTCAAGTAAATTTTTAGTCTCCATATTTCCTACCAGCAAACAGAATAACACTGATTATGTGAAACATCCATAACTCCCAAGTCGTGCCTACCACCTGAATTAA
>OX103974.1:23105624-23316619 GCA_944470395.2 Schistosoma turkestanicum
ATTGTGTCTTTTGGTGAAAAATCAACTGTCCTGTAGTATGAAGAATGATTAGCTTGATTCAATTATGATATGTTTTAAACTCACTAAGGATCAATGTTTCAATCGCTTAATTCAAGTTCTTATTGATCAAGTGTTAACATATCCAAAGGAGAACCTGAGGAAGATTTCCGAAAGGTTTGTATGTGTTATAGTAGGTTTGTACAGATTGGTCAACTGGAGGTTCATATTTACAAACAGGCATTGACGAAATATCCTTTAAAAGGCAGATAATTTTCGGATATTTGTTTATTCCAAACATCATGCAATGTAAATTACTGAGTGTGTTAAATAAGTGGTCTACATATTCAGTGATCGTTGTAAAACTTGAATATCCTAGGTTCGATTTATGTTGAGATCGTTAGTATGCGCTATTGAGAAGTTTCAGACTAGGATAAAATCTCTGTCCAGTTCATACCCAAGTATAAACCATAAAGGAAATAATTTAGTTGTTTTTTAGAATTGTCCTATTTTTGATACCCCTGATAGTATTTTCATCAGTTTTAGCTTGCATATGTCTATTCAGGATAACTCGAACCTTTACAAATTAAATTAAATTTATGCCTGTTCTATAATCCAGAGGTTATTCAGATTCAGTAGCTAAACAGCTAATTCACCAGGTTTCTGAAACGAAAGTTCAATATGAATATCAATACTTGAATGCGATTACTGTTTTTTAATACTCAAGGACCATGAAACAGCTGGAAAATTTATATCTAATTCGTTCAACTTAAATCGGCTTACGACAAAAGTGAGATTCTAATGGTTATTATAAGTAAGATACTTATCAAATATCACTGGGTTTACTACGAAAATATAAAAGAGATATTAAGGGGTGTAGGAAGGATTTGATTGTGACCAATTCGGTCTCGCATGCTATTACGGGTATGAGGACGGTTGTCACTTCCCGGTTGCCCACACTGTGGAAAGTTGTTTCTTGAGGAACCTGAAAAGGAAGGTATATTAGTGTCGGTCTTAGAGACCTGGAAGCGTGACCGCAGAGTCCAAGGGACAACTGCTTGAGGCCGGTCACGCGCGGCCTTTTTATTAAAGGTTTTTTGTGTATTAGCTCCTCTCTTAAAGGCCCTTAGTGGGCACCCTTACTGATGGAAACGGAAATCCATGAGGTAGGGTGAGGTGTGACATTTTTAGGGTTGACCTTTTCTAACCCTTCCTTCCTTGTGAGAAAGCAGCATCGCTGCAGATGCTGGTTGTCCGAGGGAAACACCTTACTGCTGCCACACCCCTCTGCAGTCAGCAGTACGACTTCGCCCTCAGACCTTGGGTAGCTGCTTTTAGCCTTACAGTTCTCCAATCGACCTGCCTGGCATGGTAGATCCTTAAGGAACATATGTTCCAACCAATATAGCTCGGTTGGGTCATCACGATAAGAAAGTCCGACCACCACCTCAAGGTAGCAGCTACGGTCATATATCCTGGGACAGCCGAGTAAGCAATGCTGTCGTTATGAAATGAGTACTAGGTAGGGATAGCAAATCATTAGATGAAACTTCATCAGTTGAGGTGGTTGAGACATGTATTACGTATGCCGAACCACCGACTGCCTCGATGAGCTATGTTTTGTGGTGTAGCAGTAGGTTGGAACAAAGCTAGGGACGGCCAAACCAAAACATGGCACAAATCCATGAAGTCACTGATAACTGAACTCAGCCATGTTGGTAGATATAGGCTACCTGGTTGGGGTCCGCGAGACGTAAGTCACCAATGGTTAGAGACCTTGAACAACATGGCTCAAAATCGTTTGCAATAGCGCAAGAGCATCCACTCTTTGTGTTCTCTCTAATTCTAACCTGATTTCATTATCATCTCTATATTTCTCTTTCTCAATTCATCGCACTGAATTATACTTTTCGAATCATATCTTCGCGCCCTAATCTTATCCATTACTGCTAATACTTTTATTATTGCTATCACTTTTGGATTTGAACTGACAGTTGTGTCTCTGTGTGGTATGGCAACCTGAACTGATGTACGTACGTACGTACGAAGTTCTTCGTTGTATCTGTTTGTCTGTATGACAATACAAAACCCAAAGCTCTACATAATTATTTATTAATATCTAAGGCTTAGCAACATATTTCTAATTCATTCTAACTAAATTAAGTTGAAATGAGTAAACTACAAATGACCGTACAACATACAGTATTTATAAACATCGATTTACAAATATACACTTTATTGATCTTACAGATATGGTTTTTTTTTTCAATGTTTAAGATGCATGCACTTTATTCAGTGCTTATATTTAAATTTACTTCCTACGCACCTGTAGTACATTTTTACTCACTTAAAAGTTTGTATCATATCTTGAGTTATATGAATTTAAATGTTTTGACAAATATGCAATTGAATTTCTGCTGTTATTACTTCCACTCTACAGAAGATAATAAATAAAAATAATGTTTTTATCAATGAATAATAATTCAATCCTATTTTCAGTAACTACTATACATTTCTGGCACGATATTTCAAATTTCAATAACAACAGATGTATAATAATAACTGAACACGAAGGGATAATAGTAACATAATATGATCACAAGAATTGATTCGTGTCAGTAAACTGGTCAATATCTTCATTGAAAGTCAACATTATGGTTGCATGTACGCAGAATATTGTACTCAGTATGAACATTCGGAAATACATTGTGATTAGAACAATTGAGTCATGATAAATGCCAACTTTTTCATGATAAACTAACTCTGATGGTAAAACCTTCAGTGGTGCTTAAGTATCTGTTTCTTCCTAATCTAGATCCATCAGTACGGTACACTTAGGATTCATGTGGTCTTTTGATTTTACACTTTTCTAACTAATAATCAGTTTTCTCGATTGAAATTCTATTATTCAATGTTTTATAAATTCAACCAATTTAGCTGAATTCCAGTGATTGGGAATGTTGATTTATGGAGCTAAATGAGTGAAGAGAATAAAGATGTACTGTTTGCCATTAATAATTTCATCCAAAATAAACTGATTGAAATGTATACTCCCAAGTGAGAATGTCAAAGATTTGAACTCTTTGGAATACATGAAAAGTCAAGTTTTTTTCGTTCCTCATATCATGGAATATTTCTTCTTGTGGGACCTGGAAATATAAACTAATCTAGTAGTAGTGTAGTGAAGGAGAACATAGGTGGGGGCAACCGAATTGTATTCATCGCAAATTACAGAGTTAATTGGCAAAATAGCAAAACCATATCGTAAATCGTTAATTTGCAAGATATCAATCCAATCGAACTGAACTGTTCCTGTTGCAAAACATCAATCCATTGTCTGACATTTCACTGTTCATGCGTTTCATACAAATCCCATTGTGTTCCCACTCTTCCTTTCTTGATCTTCCCCCATCTTCTGCTGCCAGACATTACGTTTTTACTCGCGTCATATACTACTTATAAGTAGCGCGCACCACAGTAGTAGTGATCTTGAAAACCTAGTAAGTATGTTCTCAAAGCTAAAGGAACAAGTACTTGAGGTCGGTGGTCCACGGTCTTTTTAAGAGTCGTTTTAAATGTTTTAGCACCGTGCTATTCAAATCTTACTGATAGGAATCAGTGGAGTAGTGAGAGGTGTACTATTTACGTGACAGAACTTTTCTAACTCACATTTTCATCGTGTTAAGATGTTGTGAGTGGAAACATTGGTTGCCTATTGAAAATATATTACTTCCATTACATTTCAGTGGAGGTGAAAGTACATCTCCATCCGTGGGTCATGGATTATTTTTCTGTACGTTCCAATGATTATTGTGTGGCTACCATATAGACGAACAGATTGATAGTAGGCATTCGAAAGAAACAATCTGCATTCCATATCTTCTAATATGAAGTCTAATTTCCTTGAACATACAGAACACAATTTACTGACGAAAACCAAGTACATACAGAAAACGTGCTATGCAACATTCTAAAAACTGAGTCAACTATCATTAAAAGTATTCAGAATAAAATTCAAACAATTGTATGTACTTTAAACAGGCCAGAATCCATTGTTGATCTGTTCCTAAATCCCATAAAGGCTTCCACTTTATCTGATATGGACTGGTGAGTTGCTTGTATTATTTTCCACCTATAAACTGGAACAGTCATATTTTAATATATGAATTTCAGTTGGATTAAACGTAACGAGAAAAATATATATATACGTACAACTTTCTAGGCCAACTAACTGACTAATCAAAGTACAATGTATTTTTTTTTTAACACATAAACTGTACTTTTTGAAATGAAGCAAAACTAGGCAGATTCATTGAATATCAATAAACAATATAATGAGTCATATGTGTATGGAAAATTAATTCCAGTGTATGCAGTTGTATGTTTGATAGATAAAGAAAGAACAAATATATGGAAAACATCTTGAACGAATTGAATAGAGGATAATGAGAAAGACTAGTAAAGAAATTAGGGTGAGTTTTATCAATGAAAATTAATTTTTAATTTTGATCTTACTCTTCTGATGATCACCGTAAAAATATAAATAAGCAATTTGAAATAGACAAAAAAGCCTAGTACTCATAAGTAGTAATGTGGTGCGAGCTACTTATAAGTAGTATATGACGTGAGTGTCAACGTAATGTCTGGCAGCCGAAGATAGGGAAAGATCAAGAAAGGAAGAGTTAGAAAACAATGGAATTTGTATGAAACGCATGAATAGTAGTGACAATGGATTGATGTTCTGCAACAGGAACAGTCCAGTTCGATATGATGAACTGATATTTTGCAACTGAACGATTTACGATATGGTTTTCCGATTTCACTGAGTAACTCTGTAAGTTTCGTTAAATACAATTCGGTTGCCCTCACCTGTGTTCTCGTTCAATACAGTAAGACTTTTTGTTTTGGATCGTCTGATGCTAGATGTTCAGGAAGCAGTCGGTAATAGACTCTAGACTCCACGAACTGGTCAGCGAGGTTTATCTGGAATCTGTGGGGGATCGGGATATTATTAGTCAGGAATGCTAACTATCTAACGATTCAAGCTAACCAGTGCTAAATATCATAATACTTGTGTTCATTGTTTCTTGTATTTGATTTACATCAATCTGATATCAATAAAAATGTAGCAAGTCACTTAGACGGGTGGTTACACTGCAACTTGGTCGGTAAGATTTGATTAGTACCCATTTTTTTCCTAGTTTTCTTAGTTTAAATCATGAAATGATCTTATCTAGATCATCATTAGGAACCAGGAAACACTAGACAGTTGTCTAGGTCCCTTCAGTAGCTAACATCGATGACCCCGCAACAGATGTATGCATAGAATATTATATAAATAGATTTTTATAGAAAAATTAAATAGAAAATACCGCGAACTCTTAAGAAAATGATTGTTTAATTTTATTCCTATCCTTCACAATTCCAAGTAATTCCTGCTTTAAAGCTTATGATCATCATCTGTTTATATTAAATATTATCATCTATTGAAATAAGTAAATGAACTAACTAAATAAATATAGAATCTAGTAGATTGGTAATTCAGTTGTAAATTCACAACTCAACGAACAGGATAAGCAACCAATAAAAGTATGCATCAAAAACAGACGACCCAAATAAAGATGCAATCCAACCAATGTGTAACGATAAGTCGTGTGGAAGCTGATCATGCTGGATGATTGCCTAAGCCTTTATAATTGTAGAGAGACTTAAACTTGTGATTCATAGATTAAAGGTTAAATGTTTGAGCTAAAGAGAAAACATTCTGCACAGTAGTTATTTAGTGCTCAGTGTGTGAATCGATACCATCAGTAACAACCTACTGTGGCAGAGAACAAACCAGCTCTTAGATGGGGAGAAAACACTAGAGATGGATAGGATATACAATGAAACTAGTGTAGTTTATACTCATTTTCTGTTGAGTAGTTGCAAGTAAATAGCAGGGAATTCTGGCACTTGTCAGAAAAGTGTATCTGCGATTCTGAGTGAACTGATGTGCTACACCTGTAGGATTAGAACACACGTTACTTAGTTTTGCACTTTAAGAAATCATTACTAAGCTTTTCGGGTCGCCACTGACTATTGGTATGGTTGAAGTATTGGATCACTGAGTAGAGACCAGTGTCGTGTCGCTTAGTCCTGTAACCACATTATAACTTGGTCTAAAAAATTCAATAAGCACTAAAAAACTAGATAATCATGATGCTGACCGCTTGATTGTACATCTGTTATCTCCCATTAGGACAGACAAGACAAAAATCAGTGATACCTCATCAATTTTTCGACTCCTTCTTTTGAAAAGTATTACTCCAATCAGTATTTCACTTTATGCATACGATGCATAATCTTCCTCAACATAGCCACTGAACATGCACAACGCTACCCACATATAGAGGGAAAATTAGACGAATCATAGTAAAATAGGATTTATTTCATATCGGATTAACTGAGTTTAACATATTTTAAAGTCACATTTAAATGTTCTGGATTCAAAGTAAAATGTCATCAGAACAATATTGTGCTTAAAATGGTTGCAAAATTGACATCAGCAGGGTTATCTACTGTTTTTCACATTACAGATAAATAATTAGAAGGTAAAATAGTGACAAGTATTTACACAAGACTTTATGATGAAGACAATTTCTGATGACTGTACATTTAATACTAGTAAAAAAACAAAGATGGAGAAGAATTCGATAGAATAATTCTTTCATAACTACAATCTAATGAGCTTAAGCGAATAAATCAATACTAGGCTCATCATCATTTCGTTCATTACTGTCAGTATTATTAATATCATCAGTCTTTTTAGACATATATTTTTCTTGAACCATACCTATCCAATCAGGTGCCAGTTCAACGCCAGAAGCCGAATGTAATAAACTTTGAAGACTATGCTGTTCACTTGGTCCAAACACATAACCATTAGCACGATCCACATAACGCATAACACGTTCTATATGTGAAAGATCTTGTATGTCCAATAGTAAAAATTGAACAATTGAACGATCTTGTATTAAATCAATGATAGCTTGATTTAAACGTGTATATTTACAATTGAATAACAACTGGTCATTATTATTATTATTATCACTAATACCATCATTATTTGTTTTGTGTAAACGATCAATTAAATATTGTAGATCTAATACTTCCGTAAAAAAGTCTAAATTAAAATCTAATTCACCATATTGTTCAATTAAATCCGCTTTACTTAATATATTTACATGTGGTATAGATAATTGTAGCATAGCTGATAGAGAAGTTAATACACATGCGATAAATTTTCCAGCATCTGAACAATAATGTGAATCAACTAAATGTACTGAAGTTAAATGTAAATCAAGAGAGTTGGGTAATTCATTTTTAGGTAATAATAATGATGATGGCGATGATGATTGTATTGAAGAGGGTAATGATAATTGTTTATTAGTGCTGATTTTCAAATTGGTTGGTTTATTTGTAAGATAACAGATAAGTTGACGCATACAAGGATGATGTGTGTACAATTCAACCTTGGGGAAAAAGAGAAAAATAGTACAATTAATAATCAATAAGAAAATAATATTGTTTGATTTCCAGTGTTCAACTGATTCTATCGATTGGTTTTACAATCTAACAAAATTGATGTAAGTCTGTTATTGTTTAAGTAGCCGTCAACAAACAATCAAGGAATAATTCAACTTACCTTCCTATATATTTTAAGGTTTACCATTAAAATTTGGTGGCAACTGAAAGGTAGGTAATATGGTCACAGTAATTATTACTCAGGGAAAAATTTGGCTCTGTACGAAATTGATTACGGCATAGATAGGCGGTAATGTGTATAGTTGCTTTAGGTGATCATCACGTTTCTTCAGAGTTGTAATAATAACACACATCTCTTATCAAAAATATTAAGCTATTCAGAAGACAGATACTGATTAAGGGACTATGTTAAGTTTAGCAAACTTAATACAATATACAGTTAATTGAATGCCATACATATTGTTCTGAATAGCCAAGTTGTATGACAGATATTCATCCTACATTGTAACAATCTATCGGTCTATACATGATAATAGAATTAAATGTGAACTCTGAGATGACTATCTTCAGACTTGACACAATAATAGATCAGAGTTTTTATCTAGAACGAAGTTGGTTGCAAAATGACCGTCATTATGGATTCATCTAGTAGGATTAACATGAACTATACAATGATTAAATGGGAACAACAGATCTAACCAGTTTATTTAAGGAGAAATAATAGAAGCAAATTACAAACTATGTCGAAGAATGTAAGTATTGAGTTTCTGAACTAATAAGGTATGATTCTATTCTCTCTCATAGTTCTGATGTACAAAGTACGGTTTTTCAATTCTTAATTTTTTCCAAAACTATTAATCAGGTCGATATGCTCATAAGGATAATTAAGGATACTTACACAATTACCGAACATTTATCTAAAAACTCTTCCTACTATTTAGATGTAAAGCCAAGTCCTCTTTGTTAATATACGATTAGAATATATCGTTTGTCTATTCAAACATTTTTAAAAACGTAACCAGGAAAGAAACATTAAGACATTCAATGTTTCATATGTAAAAGAGTCTTGTAATGCATGTTTTTGATGATGTAGTTTTTCCAAGCCAAATGATTTTGATCTTAAATGTTCTTCTAAAAAGGATCATCAACACAAACCGTTTTTCATTGCTTCGCCATTTTTTTCGTTGAGGCGACATGTTGAAATTGAGATTGGGAATGATTGTATGGATCCATTTATTATTAATCATCTTATTCTTCCCAGTCTTTGTTTCAACCATTATGATTTATACACAATAGGGCGTACTCAACTCTAATAAGTTGTTACTTCCCATCAATAACAAATTGGCTATTTTAGAGCCCAACTTATCATTCTTTAGCTGGATGACTTTCAATAGTCTAACCAATATACATTTTCTTATTTTTATTTTTTTTATCCAATCAAAGTATTCTTACCATTATTAGGTGCCCACATTTATGGCCAGACATTCTAGGAAGATTTTTAGCGATTATAACTCGGGCTTTGCGAACTATAGAGAAGAGAGAAGTGAGAATCAGTATGTCAATGATGATTCATAGATGAGTCATAAAACACACCTGCCGGTTAAATGTTGAAAATGTCTGACCAAGTGTGTCACGTGACTTCCCAGGTGTCTGAAAACTAGGTTAGTCATCCGTGCATAAACACACATACAATGGTAAAGTATATGACCTTGAAAGATGATGATAAAGGCCGGAAACAATTGTTTTTTTGCTTCAGTGGTTGTTTTTGTTTCAAATATGCGCATCTGACTGAATTAAAGGCCTAGATTTCGACACTAGTGTAATATCAAGTGAAGGAAATAACGATTAACTGACAGGTAAAAAAATGCTTCCTTTCCACTCACGTACAATATTGAGATAGTTGGTTGTAGGGAAAAAAATGCTAATAATTTAAGCAAACCAAATAGGCATTATTATCAGCTAATATTACACCACAAAGATTCAACCTTGGATTGACGGTAGGGGCATATATTAGGGATACACTACTGATGGATAATGCTGACTAGAGGAGAAGTAATTTGGAAGAATACTACAAGCGGCCAAATCAAAACATGACAACAGTTCCTTAAGATATAAACAGTCGAACCAAGTTATATTGATAGGTGCAGATATCCTGATAATTTACTTTAATTAAGGTGCGCGCAAAAGGACGAATGAAAAAAGTACAATCAAAAAAGGGTAAATATCAATAAAAGCGATCAAATGAAAATTAAATAGCTGTTCATTTTGAAATGGCTTATAATTAGGTACTGAATATAAATCCGAGTAACAGAAAATATAACTATAACTAAACTAAATTACAACCAATCAATTGTAACGAGAGTGATTACACGTATGGAAAAGTGTACTTATTTGTTTTAAAATAAGTTTGGTAATAATTCAAAATGATACAATTATGTACAAAGGTAATGAACAAAACTCCAGGTTATATTTTTTTATACTTCATAGAATACATTGAAGTAACAAGTGTGTTAAGTTTTTATAGTGAATGCCTACACTTTCAAGAAACAGAAATTAAATCAATTAAGGACAAAAACATTTAGAGATGTGTGGAATATTGTACAATGGAGCATAGGTCACGCTATTGTATGAGGCATACAGTTATTGAAAATAACTCATAGAACGTAGTCCTCTTATTCCAGATAAAGCTTTAAGTAGGTGCGAAAAAATTAATCAGCAAAATGAAAGATCAAACAACTTTATTAACGGAAGAAACATCAAATCGTAACTGCGATATCTGTTGGTTTAGCCCATACAGTGTCAGTTTAGCTTTCAGCTATGATCCGGATGAAACAAATAATTAGGCGCATTCGATATGACCATCAGGCGCTCTCACTAAATCCGTCTTCAATGAATTCATCAAATCTATCGTCTGAATATAAGACTACTGTGAGAGGAGAGAATTTTTTTCACGTGATGGCAAAGTGAAAAACAAATTTCGACTTTTTCTTACAACTCAGAATCTAGAATCGTTAGTGTCCTCATTCGCATGTAGATGGAACACACGTTCAGGACGTCAAACACCTTCATTTACTCAAATCTATATAATTCATGCTATGGAATTTAATAGGATTATTCCATATGTTGACATTCTAAGTTAAAACAAAAAGTACGAATTCTTATGTGCACACCTTCGATAAATTGAATGAACTGCACTCTATTTCATATTCATTATCATGACCAATTATGAACATTTCAACATATCAGTATTTTGACAAATACATCTGAATGTAGTAGTACAACAAGTTTGCTATATCTAAGTCAATTTATGTAGGAAAGACTACAAAAATCAGTAAACTTTCATCAACTAATAAAAGTTTTCCTATGCAAATCCTTTAGTTAATAAACAACTTTTGTATTAAGTGCAAATTGTCGAGATTGCATTTGACATTGAAATGTAGTAATCATTCTGTGGAGACAATGAAGAAGTCAAAGTATTCATAAGTTTTTGTGAAGGCATCTGAACCAGGTAACCAACCAACCAGATTTGGAGGCATCAGAGATTCAGTTTTTCATATTGTAATATGGAGTGTCCACAGTAACGATAGTAGATAGCCTTTAACTAATTTATTGACGCAGCTCATTTGAATTTATGAAAATTCATCGGTGTTCTGAAAAAAGAACTGTGCCTGAATGAATTAAAAATCAGAAATTTCGTTGGAAGGACCCAGTAATTGCACATCAAAAGAAGGTAGGAGGTTGTAGCGTGTATCAAACTGATTGCCGAAGACTATAGAAACTTGACTATTCACGCAGTAGTATAGTTAGACACATTAGAATTGTATATTTATTTTAGAATATAGATAACATATACAGCTACAATACATTAGTAAATCGCCCTTTAGATGTTCAATTTTGATTGATCATATTTAATTAGTCAATAAACTAGCATTAATATTTTATTATATTATTAAATCATGGCTTTTGCGTATAAATTTTTGAAATCAGAACCAAGACAAAACAACACTGAATGCTGATTATTGACGAATTAATGCACATAAAAATCTGTAGTAAAAAACTTCACTACATAATCTACATTTATGTCAAACATCACAACAGGGAGCTTACCTGACCCGGTAAATCAAATATCAAATAAATTTTCGGATCCTTTTGTTTCAATAATGCTAGTTGATCTGCTAGCCAGCATCGATTAGTATATAAATATTCCATACAATAGATAAGCCCACCATTTGGACCTAAACCAAGATAGTCCATAACCTCGTCGAGACGAATTAAATCGGCTATATTAATGGCACATGGATAACGTAGGCTATCGTTGGCTGGATCCAAATTGATGACAGCAACTTTACGACCTATAAATATGATTTTTGTCAAAATGATGTAATATTTTCAGGAAAAAAAATTATTAATTGCCAAACTTCCTCCATCTTACGTCAAATTGAGAAAAAGAGAAATGAAAGTTTTCTTAATGAAAATTTAAAGACTGATGACCTAGTACTCCGTAATCTAACCTGGTATATTCATAAATCAGTTAGTTATTTTAAAAGAAATCCATGTGAATTGTTACATCATTGATGGTGTGGTTGAATAATTATTATGACACCAATTTAGGATAACTCCGCCAGTAGAACCTTAGGGGCTACTGCCGGTCCCAAGCCCGGATAAAGGAGGAGGGTTGGACATGGGGTTGGCGACCCCATTCCGTTGAAATCTCACTTGCCAAAAAAAACGCTAACCAGAAAAAATAATTTAGGATATTGAAGATTGATTGGTGGTTTAACGTACACCCGATAATTTGTTTAGTGAGATAGTAGAAGAAAGTATATGGAAAATCTTGAAGTTAATTGTTGGCGGTGGTCTACGTTACTATTCTATCTTAATGTAATTAGTGATAATTTTATTATCCTAAACCTATTACTAATAGTGTGGTGCGCGCTACTTATAAGTAGTATATGATGCGAGTAAAAACGTAATGTCTGGCAGCAGAAGATGGGGGAAGATCAAGAAAGGAAGAGCGGGAACACAATGGGATTTGTATGAACCGCATGAATAGTGACAATGGATTGATGTTTTGCAACAGGAACAGTCCAGTTCGATATGATGGATTGATGTTTTGCAAATTAACGATTTACGATATGGTTTTCCTATTTTACCAATTAAATCTGTAATTTGCGATAAATACAATTCGGTTGCCCTCACCTGTATTCTCCTTCACTACAATAGTTATCTTTGGCTTGATTTCCATTTTTTCCTTAGTTATTTTTTTACAATTCTTAGTTATTTATTTATTCACATTAAATTAGCTTTTTGTTTTGCTGTAGTCTTTCAAAGTTAAATAGTTGTTGAATAAAACCAAAGTATTTTCAAGCTAAGTACAGAGATTTACACGTTCTCATTCAGTTATGACTCTAATTAAATTGATAATGCTCATTGAAACGAAGTTCTAGTGTTATGAGGTCTATATTCTAATTTCAAAAAGTATAATGAAAATCAAAATATCTAGAATACACTTTCCATTTGAAAATGCGCCCAAAAAGCCACAGTCAATATAGTCTTACTCACTGTTTTCTTGTGTCGGGGATGCTGTTTACGAAATTGAGACGACGAAAACCGAATGTCTGGCCTGGGTTTAAACTGGGTTGGTGAGTACGGAGGACTCACCAAGACGGGTCGGAAAGCCTTCATTCCAAACCAACGTGGCACGTGGGCTCCACGATCCTGACGGGATAAATGCTGTATGTGCATATAAGACCGCATCTCCTCACATCGCTCCACTGCCTGGTTGATTAGACCTTCAGGTCAAAGGCTTGAGGAGAGGCCCCCTAAGAAAAATACCTGGTCCGGTTTAGGTGCTAGCCTACAAAAAAATTCAACAATTTGTGTGGCGTACATACATTTTGGTGCTCCTCTGTACCTATGTGCTCAAATAAATAATAAGTCGTTAATAATATATGGGACTAGAATATATATATATATTATCAGAATCAATATTAATCACTGATTCAGTGAGAAATTACTTTAGAGACTAAGATTTCAGAGGTCAGATAGCAGCATTGTTAGCCACCAATGATTGTGGTTGAAACTTAGTACATAGTAGCTGAGTGGTTTTCACTTCAAAAGAAAATATGTAGGCACAGATAAAGTATTATAGTCGGTGATATACAGTAACAACTATACTAGGACTTAACTGATATATTCGACTTTATCATCCAAGAAAGTTTTGTGAAAATTCTCGGTCTACATTGATAAAAAAAGGAGCTCACCTGATGTTTCATCTTGGTTTCCATGACAGAGATAGAAAAATTTGAACTGATATGCATTCAGGAAGTGGATAAATAGTTAGATGTTTGTAATAGAACCTAAATGTTCCTTGGCTAGAATGTGGAGCAATGGTTCAGTGGTCAAGACTGTTGACATTCAGCTACTTCGCTTTACCTACTTCATTTTGTGCAGCCAGGGATTGTCGCTAGTCCTCATACTTAATGTGTGACTTACAATCAAGTAAGCTAATCTGTACCTGGTAAATAACCTAAATCAATAAAACAATGTGCTGACTGTCGAGAGATAGGTAGTTAGTTGGCTGATGTCATTTTATAATAAAGACCTAGTTTTGATACATCTCTTAAGATAAAGTAATTTGCTATGAAATTCCGGATCGCTTTGTAGATTCTTTCAAATATATCTACATTACTTAAAAAGGGTGATCTATCGTAATGTGTTGACCTAAGCTTTCGAAATTTTTTATTGTGCGAGTATATATATACTACTTAATTTTAAGTAAAGTAAGATAATACATTATGCGAAATATACCACGGTGCTACAAGCCATGATGTCTTGAGCGGGAGCTCTGTTTGTATTTGGAACTTAAAACGTACGCAGATTGTTTCCCACACACTTATTTCAGAAAACTCGAAAATTGGAGCAGGTTTTAAGCCAGTCATTTAAGATCCAAATAATATAAGAATTGAAAGAATACTGAATTTTCTGGGCTAACAAACCAACAGTATGTTAAATAGTGCAAAAATGTTGGAAGCACTGGAGAAGGTTAGTGGTTTCCAACACAGACTAACTTCATATGGAAATCTGTTAAATACCATGAGAACATTGTAGAAATGTTTCGTCTTAATATGAGGCTACTCCTTATCAGCACGCTCTTACGACCTCCTCTACTCCAGTGTTTGGACAAAGAACTTTGATATAAATTGAGAAATAGAATATTGATTGCACAGATATGAAAGAATTACGCATATAATACTAACCTAGTTTTACAAGAAAATCATGCATTGCAGCACAGTATGTGGTCTTTCCACTACCAGGAGGTCCAATCACCAACTGTCCAAATAAATGCAAACCATCAGGGAACGGATATGGTTTACAGTCGGCTGACATCCTGATATAATCAATACTGATTGATTTCGGTCATTAGAAATATGGTAGCATCTAAAAGAACAGAAGTAAATAACTAAGTATTAATCAATTAACGAGAACTAGATAAGTTAATTTAATATGTGAGCAGTGCAACCTCATTAATGTCTGTCAGAGACCAGTTACAACAGTAAAAGGCATTGCAATTAAAACATTCACTGACCGTGCATAAATTAATACATTAAGTCGATAATTGTGCCAATTTCTAAGGGGTTAAATATGTTTATTTACAGAATGAACCAATCTGGAATAAATGTATACATACAAAAATGCTAGGGGACTTCTAGTAGCCTGGCATTCATGTCTATTGACAATAAGTACAAATGTTAATGTGCATCCAGTCTACTGGTTAATGATGATCAAGTCGATCATTTACGCGACTGTAGCTTATCTTCACAGAAAACTCACCAAAAGTCCATATGTACACTCAAAAAATCAATAGTCAGTTGAGTTATCAGAACGGATTGATTTAAGAATTATGCGGTAATTCTGTAATGCTTGACTCTATTTAAATTAGGTGTAATGATACTGTCCAGTAGGACCATGAGAGTTTCACAATCGCAACATTGAACTTTGATAATTAATGGAACATCATTGAATGTATACACTTGTACTACACTTAACTACAAATCATACTAATTGTAAATGGAGTTTTAATACCCTTTATCTACTATCTATTAGGATTTTTGTAATTAAATTGAAACACACGTACCTAAAAACAACTGAACTTCAACCTAACCCATTTTTAGTATAACTGCTAAAGACATTTCTTAAATCCATAAATTAATTCACATTTCAAGGAAATATTACAAGGATTACAATGATTATCAACTGGTTAAATTAATTATCTTTTTAAACTGACATGCAATTGAATTTCATAGTCTAATGAAGTTGACTGAGAGGGTAGTAACTATAAAATATATGGATGTAAGCAAAACAAAATAAGAACGAACCAATCCAGTTATAAAGTCAACAACGAGAGATACTAGTTGCCAGATGAATTATTCGACTATCGCCTATTTACAGCAATTTCGATTTACACATATTAACTCAACTGTGCAATGATATTTAATTATATTACTTATGAGTAGCTATTATTGAGGTGGGAAATTTCTAACCTCATTTTATTGGTTAAGTAAAATATGATTCTACATATGGAACTATCTACTATTCAATCCTTGTTTGAGTTGTCTGAACTTATCCAACCTTGGATCCATCTATTCAGATAAAACTGACAACTAAATGATGGTCAAGGGCCATGAATTTTCAAGGTGATTAATCTGTTCCAATGTTATTATTCAGATAGAAAAAAATGCATGCTATTAACTTGAAATGAGTTCACGACTGAGTATTCTACCATCACTAAATAAATTTGTTACGTTTACAATCTCAAAAGCATTGATCTAATTGTTACAAGTGACAAGTTTTTTGAAATTACTTCGTTGTCTAACCTTGCAGACTACATTTCTTAGGTATATACATTGAAACAGTAATGTTTTATATACTCAATATTTTTAGAAGGATAATTCTATGAGACAGAAAGCGGAGCTTGAATTTTTCTTAGATACTTCACTAGGAAAAACAGAATTACTACATTATGTGTTAGATAGTTAACGATCTCAGTGATTTCATACTAACTGAATCAAGTTTCATATGAATGCTGACTAACTTTGAACATATTTAATAGATGAATGGTGTATATTGCAAGGTCTCCACATTTGGAATGTACACATATCATGATTTACATTATGGGTTTACTGTTTAGACAAATGAAAGTCAAGAAGCGCTAAACAGTTATCCTTTTTTTGTATATGTGACACTTTTCAGTATCGAATGCCGCAGATTGAACACAGAAACTGTTGGTTTCTCAACATTTTTTACACAGACGAAACAGCTTTCCTGTGCAATTCGGTTTTCAGTCTTAGATATGAACTGTAAATGGACCAGTTTCAACAAACTTTTTCTATCTGCAGTATCTACATTTTTTGAATTGTAAACCTTGTGGCAATGTACTCTTTGCATACAAAACAAATAGTAATCTGTAGGAAAAGTTGGAATTAAACAGAGCCAGAAGTGCTTGCACAATTACTCCTCTACGAAACAACATACACATTTATTCAGTGATAACAAAAAACCGAAACAGTACAAATATACACATATATTTATAATCGAACAGAGCACATATTTACAAAATTACAGAATAAACATCAAGATACTATTGTTCCGCAAATGGATTAGCATGGATTGTTATATTTTGTATATGAATATCTGTTAAGGGTCTGTAAGTTTTTTCTTCAACAGGGGCACGTTCCAATTCATCCAAAACATCCCATCCATCAATAACTCTGAGAAATAAGTAAGCAAAGCAGCCATAACAATAATTATAGTAATAACAATCGGTTTAATTCCATGTAAGAGAAGAAAATTCAACGAAAGACAAAAACAGTGTCAGTCAGATGCAACGTAGAACTTTGTACATAAGTACATCAGTTCATGTTGCCATACCACATCAGCACAGAGAAGTAATCGTCAATCCAAATCCAATAGTAGAAGAGGTAGTAAGGGAATTAGAAGTAATCGGAGAGGTTAGGATTAGAAGATACTATTCAAGAAGTATGATTCAGTGAGAAAAGTTTAGAGAGTCGAAACTAGAGGGGTTGAAGAATCCAGAAGATTAGCATTTGAGAGAACACAGAGAATAAATGCACCGGCGCCATTGCGAACGATTTTGAGCCATGTCATTCAAGGTCTCTAACCATCGATTACTTTCATCTCGCGGACCCCAACCAGGTAGTCGACAATTACCGACATGGCTCAGTCCACTACCTGGTTGGTATTTAATACAAAAACAATGTATTACATACGTTGTCATTCATTTCAAGATATATTTCTGACCATAAAGGAACTTTACACAATTCACAGGTTACAGCTTTTCATTCGAAACCGATGTTTATCAAAGAATATCAGATGAAGTTTCCGCATTAGGGTGAATCGAACTTTTCTTAGTATTAATTCAATGTTTAATTTATAGTGGTGATCTTAAATCAGTGTTATAATAAACTCTGATTTCAATTAACCAAGAGCTATTGAAAATAAATCGAATTTAAATGAATAAATATTCATATTTCAAGACAATGTGAAGGTTGATGAAACTATTTAGTTAGTTACAAAATAAATTCAATAAAGAGGTGGAATTTGAACTTGTGATTTTAATGATTGGAAGCTGAGTTGTTTTGATCATTAAGTCGCCACTTATATGCAACTGATTATTTCTATCCAATAAACAAAATGACGTTAGGAATTAGTCAACTATGTAGATACTGATTTTTTTTCAGCTAAATAATCAAATGGATTTTTAACATATTTTGAGTAAAAGTGATCATCATTGTATTGATCATCAGAATATACAGAATTATCAATAAATATTACGGTTTTAATGGTTATACACACATATGTTATTGATAGTAAACTGCTTTGGTTTTGATCCCTGGATTTTTTTTATCGAAAATACATAATTAAAGGACAAAGATATGATCTTGTAATGTGCTAACAAAATGAAGTCTAAATGATAAATGTAGTAGAAGGCAGAATGAAAAATAATAATGTAGTTGGTTCAAGATACTACTACTAAAATGAATGCTTTGTTTGGTGTACCCCAGAATCTTTCGCTTCTCAGCTGTGTGCTGTTACGGGTATGAGGGCGGTTATCACTTCCCGGCTGCCCACACCGTGGAAGGGTTTCTTGAGGGACCTGAAAAGGAAGATAGATTAGTGTTGGTCTTGGAGACCTGGGTGCGTGACCGCAGAGCCCAAGGGACAACTGCTTGAGGCCGGTCACGCACGGCCTTTTTATGAAAGGTTTTCTGAGGATTAGCTCCGCTCTTAAAGGCCCTTAGTGGGCACCCTTACCGACCGAGACGGAAATCCGTGAGGTAGGGCGAGGTGTGACATTTTTAGGGTCGACCTTTTCTAACCCCTCCTTCCATGTGAGAAGGCAGCATCGCTGCAGATGCTGGTTGTCCGAGGGAAACACCTTACTGCTGCCACACCCCTCTGCAGTCAGCAGTACGACTTCGCCCTCAGACCTTGGGTAGCTGCTTTTAGTATCATCGCTCTTCAATCGACCTGCCTGGCATGGTAGAACCTTCAGGAACATATGTTCCAGCCAATATAGCTCGGTTGGGTCATCACGATAGGCAAGCCCGACCACCACGTTAAGGTAGCAGCTTCGGTCGGGGCTCTGAGCTAAGATCATGTGTATAATCTTTTACAAGCAGAAAGAAATAAACACTTCAAATCTCCTTATTAAGGATCACAATAATAATTGCAGACATGTTTGGACTGTTAGTCAGCTGAAATGTAGAACTTGATACGAATGTATTTTGATCAAGCTTGCCTAAACGTATCAAAGATAGGATTCATGAGAATCTAAATTAATGAAGTAAAAAGGGATTTTGCGGGATTCGGAAGCTAAGAATTTGAAGGAAGACAGAATGTATGCACCAGCTGTATTTCAAACGATTTCGAGCCATGTCATTTGAAGTCGCTAGCCACGGGTTACGAACTGTTAGCCTAATTATCAGAATGGATCGGCAGGATATATATCGGACTAAAGGATTTTCCGTGTAGATTTATGTTGGAGCATGCTGATTGGAAGTCTTACTCAATTAGTGCTAGCGAATAATTGGAGAAGACTAGAGAATATTATTGTGTGAAAATTATAAATATACTGACGCTTTTCTTATTGTGATTCTTTCCCATCCAATTTGGTTTATTTGGAATATGATTAAATACCTTCTCAAGACGTGTTCTGATTTTGGACACTAGTTGAGAGAAGTAAAGTGTCCAAAGAATGATAAGCAATAAGAGTATAGATGAATCGTTATGAAGAAAGATCTTAACAGAAAGATTATAGTATGATCCTTTTCAACTGATCTTTTAGCAAAATAGTTAATGAATCTAAATCAAGTTAACCATTGGGTATTGTACATTAATTGCAGTAAGATGAAAAATTGTGAAAATAGAATAAAAACAAATAAATCAAAGTTTAATAAAACCAATCGGCTTTCTCATGTTTCCAGATAGTAAGAAGAATAATGTGACCTAGTCTAAAGTTGGTCTTAGTATTTCGATTATATTCGCTTCATTTGGTACTGAATCCTATACTTTGCATGAACTTATAAAACTCTATTAGCTCATACCAACTTCTGTCTCTTGTCACATAAGAAAGATGTCCGTCAGCCAACCTAAAAGGTGAGTATTAGTTCGCTCTGCATTACAATATGGTTGTGAAACATGAATTATCAGCATCAGTGATTGCAAACGTTGTGAGATATGGCTGAAAATTGGTCACTACTTACACTTCTTTAAATCTTGAGCGTCAATGCTTTTTCAAAAATAGATTCTTTCTGAACCTAAAAATCACAGTAGTCAGCTTTTCTTCCTATTTTGTGTATTCTTACAATTATTGGTGCCTCTATAATTTCGGCTCACTCACTAATCAACCTGGTAGTTTTACCTCCTGTTGATTTGATATGGAAACTTAAGCTAGCTTATATTTTGTGACAGGCTTTACATTACGGCTGACTGACAAATCACAAACTAACCATCCCGCATAATTGTTATCTTTTTCTGACAATTTTAGTAATTTACTTCAACTCGTTTGATGAGTGGGAGTACAGGTATGGCGACATGAACTGATGTACTTACGTACGAAGTTCTACGTCGCATCTGACTGACTGACTGGGAGTACAGGTACGAATTAACAGTTAATTTCAGAACAGATACCTAAATTAAGAGGCTTTTGTATCCACACAATTTTACTAGACGAATACTAAGTCCTAAACAATAGGTTCGAAGCCTATTTTAAAATTCACTTACTTTCCGAAAACTGAGTACTTCATATCTAACATGGTTTGTTTACTGTACGTAATAAAAAACTGGGAACCATTGGAATCTGGACCATTATTAGCCATAGATATAATTCCTCGAGCGTTATGCTATTGTGAAATAGATATGATAATAATCATTGCTTTATTGCAAATTACCCTTAATGAGTCATGAAATTCATCTTTGAATCGTTTTTGCCAAATACTTTGCCCATTTTTTCCAGTTCCTAAAAAAATATGCATTGAATGAAAGTTGTATAGGTACTATTCACCTTACCAGTAGGATCCCCAGTCTGTACTATAAACCCTTTGATATTACGGTGAAATATGCAGCCTTTATAATAATCCGAAGCACATAATGCTAAAAAATTCTACAAATTAGGAAAGAGACAGACAAAAATAGAAAGCACAAGGCAGAACACATGAATATATATATATACAAATTGGAATCTTATTTTTTCTGTCGCAAAAAAAAATACAAATTAAAACTAAACATGGTAGTTTGTGTACATGTTATATAATATTGAAAAAGATTGATCAGCTAATTGTTTACAGGATTATTTACAAATTTTGATTCTGTACAATCATTCAAATTATTCAAGGCAAGAAGACCCCATTCAGAATTTTTCTTTTTATCACTTAGGATTTTCAAGTTATCTTGTAGTTGACGACATATTTGCACAAAATTTGACCATTGATTCTCATTGACATTCGACCAGATATTACATCGTGGATAGGTAGGATCTGGACAGAGTATAAAATTTCTATGAGAATCTATCATGTGATTCTCATACACATGGCAAGAATTTAATCGTGGTGTTAAACAGCCATTATTCAAATCAATGATTACGTCACATGGTTTTATGCTGCATACATAAACTAAAAAGTCATTCAGTAAATATTCTATCGATGGAAATGGATTGAGATCAGGGAAGTGAGGAGAAACAGACAAAGCGCTTGGATTTTCTAACATGCTAGCATTATCAATAAATGATTGTAGACGAATAAATGAAGGTGCATAGTTTGAAACTTGTAAGAAATTAATAAAGAGTGTAACTAGTTTGAAATTGGTAAATCCAGGAGTTGGACCTTTACGAGTTACACACCATTCACGAGCTAGATATTTTACCAGAGCTACAGATTTTGGAATTTCAGGGACACATAATGTTAGTAAATGGAGAATTTCAGCCATTTTGGTCCCATAATGTATTGGTTTCTCATTATTCATCAAAGTAGCATTTGTAAGCCATGAAATATCCAAGCCAGCTTTAAGAATATGAACTTGATCTACATGGAGAATAGGAACTCGAGCAGGGTATACTACTGAATGCTTAAATCCTGATGGATCCAACTTCTTTAACAGAAACTGTAGAAAAGACAAGAATCTGTTTTTTATAGAATCTGGATTCAATGATATGACATCTGTGTGGCGTAAATCCGATCTTTTATAGTCTTGTTTGATAGTACTAGGATATCGTAAATCACTATAATCTAGTGGTAGTTTAACAACAAGATCTATGTCTGAACTGATTGATCCAAAACCATTGATTACCGAGCCATATATTGAAACTTGTGCCCCACGGAATATGAAACTCAGGATTTCTTCAATACTATCACACAGAACAAATCTGGCTAGAATATCCTGTTCATTTAAACGAGTGAGGTTATAAAAAGTGGAAACTTGATCATCAAACGATTGACAAGACATAAGTACACTGGTTAGTTCTTTGGAGGACGGGAGAGGTGGACGAACAGAAAGATTTGCTTTTGCATATAATTTACTGGGGTATTGATAAGATAGATACTTTTTGTTGTTTTCAACTGGCCAAATCGATGGATTGGAGTTGGTGCGAAATATTGGGAGCCTGAAACAACTCTTTACATCTCCTGAATTCATGGCACAATATATAGAGTGAAATGATGGAATTTTATGCAAAGTATATTGCAAAGATTCAGAAGACGGAGTTTGAATCAACAGAGTACCGACCGGCTGTGTTTGACTCTGTAGTGGCCAGTATACAGTACGGCTTAGTGACCCTCCTATCTTCAAAAACGTATCAATTATGTGAGGGACGCTCGCTGGTGAACAGGTCAGTAAGATACTTCTCCTAGCTAAACTCCTGTATGCTGCCGAATCAAGTAGCATAGCCGCCAACTTGTACTACAGAAAAACTATTGAAGAAGACTAACAAACTGAAATAATAGTTAATCTTACCTCTGAAGCAAGGGGCGCCTGCATACAAAATAACTCCACTTTTAAATCTCCCAAGTCTGTATGGAGTGTTACTGCCTGAAAATAAGGAAGAAATCTTTAAATTTTAAACACTGGCAAATATGAGGCATGCTAATCAGTTCTGTATTAAGAAACAGAAACATTTAAAACTCAAAGGTGTTTATTAGGTCAGTGGTAACTGATTGAGGTAACACTACATAACGCTCGACTAGTGAATTCGCCAACAATATTTAGGATTATTTGGGTTCTATGGTTAGTAGCGAAATCAATCCAGATTCATCGATTAGTTCTCACTAAACCTAGTATAGTAGTAGTAAAGAGTTCTACTGTAGTTTAGATATTTCAACATTAATTGAAGGGTATTTCAAAGACTTTCGTCACAATCAAGACTAATTTAGTCAACAAACAATGATCAGTATAGAAATTTGAGAAAGAATAGAAGACTATAGTTCAAAGGATTTATTCTATAAAAATATATAAAATGACATTTTTTTCATGATCACTTTATACGAGTTAATGAGATACATATCCATGTATGAAAGGTATTCCAGTACAAACCAATTTTTGATACTTTCGATAATCTTCTCCGAAAAAATCTACGAGTGCTTTTTCTTCTACATATATCCTTTGTTTGAAAAAAATAAATGTCACAACAGTATAAGCGACTAGGCACATGGGATTGATGAGCAAAACTTGAGTACCAATGCACCAACAAAACCATCCAACATAAGCAGGATGACGAAACCACGAGTACACTCCACTTGTTACTAACCGATGTTTACCTTCTTTCTTGTACTGAACATAATGATTGAAATTTCCCCCAGCTGTAAACAAAGCTAACTTACGTAGAACTTCACCGAAAATACACAACCCAGACCCAAGACAACTGAAAAGAGTAATACTCCATCGGCATGATGAGAACATGTCGTATAGAAAGTATTTCTCTAGCCAGTATTCAAGCACACTTGCGGTAAGGGCCGCCAAATATTCAGCGCTATGTGTAAGCATATAGATATCGAGTGAACAGTTACTGAGGTTGTAAACAGAAGTGAAATAAAACTCGGACCAGTGAAAAAATGCAAGGAAGTCAAGATAGATCCCAAAAGTACAAAAGTCACTGCGAATCTTCGTCATAGCAGATGCAAAAGCAAAGAATGACCCGAGACCAAAAACACAGCCTAAAAAGTATGCGCGCCAGAAGTTTCCAAATAGAGGGCATTGATGTACAACAGAAATGAACTTACCTACGTTAAAGATAACAACCAGCATTACAGGAAGTAGCAGACAATTTTGGAGAAGAAGCGATTTAAAAACACAGCTTATCACTGAAGAGGGAGTATCATTGCAAAGAAGGAAAAGAAATAAAGTAGAACCACATACGAAACTTAAAAGGGAAACAAAAGAATCCACACTACGGGCATGAACTACACATGGCCTGACAACCATCGGGGATACAATGTTCAGCCTTCGGTGGATTTTCGCCTAGCTTGAAGGTAACTTATTGGTTATGGGAGTGTGGAGAGGAAACAAAGGAAAGTGTGAGCCAAAGATTCAGTAAGCACATATAATTTCCTTACACTAAATGATGAATACAATCAAGAATCCGAAATAATAAGCGTGAGAGTGAGACAATTTAACAATCGAGGTTAAAAGTAGGGTTTAACCGGACTCCAAGAAGCCCGCCCTCCTGGAGGACCTCGTGTCCAATCAACAATGCTTTTTAACATATAAATATAAAATAGATTTATTTGAGCTCGCTTCGTGTCCTCTTGCTACCTTTTCAGGTCTTTGGTAGCTTCGAATGGTGAAGCTGTCTTGAATGAGCTAGATTTTTAATCGGTGTGATGAAGAATGAGTGTATCAGAGCTTATGTTGCCTTCTCCGAATAACTGCATTACGAGATGGCGTACCAAAATGCAAGTTAGTGAGTATCCTAAACCGAAGTTATCCATCTAGCGATGTGTACGTTGAAACCAGTGAGGTAAACATTAATTGAGGGAACATTTACAACAATTTATTTTAAGGGTTTCCATAACACTAGACTAATAAAATGATGAAAATAGTTACTATTAGTGCAAGGATAATTATCCAGAAATTCTACTCAGTTTGTGTGCAAGCTTTTGCGTATTTTAATAACCTAGCTTTGTGCTAGATTGTATTTTATAGACATACTTCGACATCTATATCTTTAGTACATCCTCGCGATTTACACTAAATGCATTTTATTTATTATTTCTTTCACAATAAAAATGATTCTGACTCTTTAATTCAAGCATTTGTATGAACCCACATACTTCTTATGCAATATACTCCCTACCCCAGACCCACACATATACTGCTGCGTGATAATGTGTGTACCATCAAAACTAAAAATATTCAAAACAAAACTCAGACGGACGTACTCATTAAGTTTGCATTATTGTAAAACAGCCTTCACCCAAACATACTTGTAGCAGATGGGCCATATGAAGCTGTAAGAGTTCTTGGTGAATCCCTCATTTGCACTGGTTCCTCAGCAATCGTGAACTCATCTTTGCCCTGATCATGCATCAGAAGCTCTTCACACGTCAAACTCTGTTGGATTCTGAGGTTTGTTTTCTTTCTATTATTCCTTTGAGCTTCTTATATTATTCTACGTTACTATATGTTCCATCTCAACTTACTTACTTACTTACGCCTGTTACCCCTAATCGAGCATAGGCCACACACCAGTTTTCTCCAACCAACTCTGTCCTGGGCTCACTTCTCCAGTTCTGTCCAATGTTTGTTCATTCCTCTCATATCTTTCTCGATTTCTCGGGGTAGAGTGTTCTTTGGCCTTCCTCTTTTCCTTTCACCTTAAGGGTTCCATGTGAGGCCTTTCTTGTGACGCAGTTAGGTGCTTTTCGTAGAGTGCGTCCTATCCACTTCCACCACTTCTTCCTGATTTCCTCCTCCACTCGAATCTGGTTTGCTTTCTCCCACAGTGCGTTGTTGCTGATGGTGTCTGGCCAACGAATACGAAGTATTTTGCGTAGACAGCTGTTAATGAATACTGGTATCTTGTGGGTGATGGTTTTGGTGCTTCTCCAAGTTTCCGCTCCATAGAGTAGAAATGTCTTGACATTTGTATTGAAAATCCTAATTTTGGTTTTGGTTGGTTATTGTTTGGAGTTCCAGATATTTTCAACTGTAGAAATGTAGCCCTCGCTTTGCCAATCCGCACCCTCATATCTGCATCGGATCCACCTTTCTCGTCGATGATGCTGCCCAGATATGTGAAGGTGTTAATGTCCTCCAAGGCATCTCCATTAAGAGTGATTTGGTTGGTGCATGTTGTGTTGCATCGGAGAATTTTGCTTTTCCCTTTATGTATGTTGAGACCTACTGCTGCAGAGGCTGCTGCTACACTGGTCGTCTTCTCTTGCATTTGTTGTTGCGTGTGCGATAGAAGAGCCAGATCATCTGCAAAGCCCAGATCGTCCAGCTGCGTCCTAACAGTCCAGTTGATACCGTGCTTCCCTCCAGATGTCGACGTCTTCACAATCCAGTCGATGACGAGGAGAAAGAGAAAGTGTGAGAGTAAGCAACCTTGCCCAACACCGGTCTTCACCTCGAAAGAGTCTGTTAGCTGTCCTCCGTGTACGATTTTGCAGTTGAATCCATCGTAAGAATTTTGTATGATGTTAACTATCTTCTCAGGCACACCGTAGTATCGAAGGACCTCCACAGTGTTTTCCTATCCACGCTATCGAATGCTTTCTCGTAGTCGATGAAGTTGATGTACAGTGGTGAGTTCCAATCAATTGATTGTTCCACAATGATCCGTAATGTTGCAATTTGGTCCGTACACGATCGATCCTTACGAAATCCGGCCTGTCGATCTCGAAGTTGGGCGTCTACGAGGTCCTTCATTCTGGTTAACAACACCCTGTTGAAGACTTTGCCTGGAATTGAAAGAAGAGTGATGCCTCTTGTAGAATCCTTTTTGAATGTTTTGTTTTTTGGAAAATCCCTCCATGTTTACATATTTTTGTTATGACATGACAGACTTTTTCTGTTGACATTTTTGGTATTTTATTTGATTCTAATTTGAGATTTTATCATTGTATATTGTTATTATTTCTATATTTTGTACTTATATTGAAGTTTTTGTGTTTGCTTCTGATCTGTATATATGTTGTTTAAATCTGATCTTTAATATGGCTACAGCCATATTTGGATTGATACGGTAGCTGTTGGACTTAACGTCACTTATTTATCTTTGTTTCGGATACTCTTCGGAGTAATTGTAACCTGGAGGGTGCATTAATTCCAGGTACTGCTTTGTATTTCCATCTTTTTATTAATAAATACCGTTTTCTCCTAGAATTTTTGCTTTTTCTGGACCTTGGACTGGGAGAAACGAGTTCAGGAGTGCACTTATTGGAACCCATTGGAACTGCCACCGTAGAAATCCATTTACAGTCTGGAATTATCCATCACTTTTGATTAGAAGACCAATTACAGTTGGATTATTAAGAAGAATAAAGAAACATTTGGAAATTTAATCGTTTATAACCCTAACTTTCTTGAAAGAAGAATCTTGGATTACTTATCGTACTTTCGTATTCGAACTGTATTTTGGAAAACGATTTTTTGATTTTGGAAAATTTATACCTGTGGAATTCCTATATTTTGTATTTGTTATTTATCTTCCGTTGAACTTCACTTATAATGTCCAATCGCAAGAAAACAAACACGAGGAGGGTGGAAGAGCTTGACGTATCCCGAAATGCTAGGCAAGTCGTTAATGATGATTGTTTAATGGGTTCCTACTATGTTAACACTGATGTTATGTCTGATACTTATTATTGTAAGTCACCTTTGACAGGCATTAAGGAACTAGGCTTAAGTGAGAGTTCTAAGGTACCAGAGACGGATCAGATACTTAGGACACCGATAGTAGGCTTAGAACTACCTAAGGTTGAACTTTCATTTTTTGATGGAAAATCTCGCGACTACTTTAGATTTATGCGTCAAATCAAAACGTTTATAGAACCAAGAATAAAAGATGAAAATTTGCGTTTATTATATTTAATTCACTACTGTAAGGGAAAGGCAAAAAATGCGATTGAAGGCTGTCTTATAATGGATCCACAAGCGGGATATAAGAGAGCTAAGGTTATTTTAAAACAGCTCTTTGGACAGTCACATGTAATAGCCCGTGAAACCTTAGAGGACTTATTTAGAACCGGGAATGCGGATTTTAATGATCCTGAACTATTGACGAATTTGGCGATTAAAATGCAGAATGCTGCTTTAACCTTAGAACAGCTAAATTGCACAACGGAACTTCATTCCATGGTTACTTTAGAACGAATAGTCAGGCTCTTACCTCGTCGAATGCAAGCCCAGTGGGCAGAGCTGGGAATCAAGTGGGACGAAGAGGAGAGAGAGCCTAATTTCAATGAGTTGACGGAATTTATTATGTCTCGTGCTAAGATAGCTAGTAGTAGGTTCGGAAGATTAGCTTATCGGGCTAAAACAGGACATAATACGGAAGCTACTAGTGGTCTGCGTGCGAGACATGAGGATTCTTCGTTTCTACCTAACGCACGCCCGGAAGATAAGAGAGTTGTCAATTATATCACGAAAGTATACGCTGTTGAAGGACGAGTATGTGACCGTGACGATGTAAAACCTCTTGATGCGTATCCTAGTAAGAAGCCGGTTGGTGTAACAGATAAGATGGCTTTTCTAAGTATGGAAAAGAAAGAAAAAGGTGAAAAGTGTAGGCATCAAGATGGATCCGAAGTGTGTGATGATAAAAGCCTCTTAGCTGCTCGAAAAGCCTGGAACGGTTATTTGGATTCGAGTAAACAGAGGTTAATGAGTTCAGTAAATATGAATAAGGCCCAGGCAGGATTGTCTGAACGGAATAAAGCCTATGTTCGGAACCCTTCACTTAGGGTAAATTATATAACGGGACCTAGAGTAGATTCTAGGATAAGTGATGGCGGTACTGTAAAGGCTAAGAAGCCTAGGAAACAACATGATGCTACTATTATTAAGAAGCCTAAACATCATTCTCTTTCGGATGCTATGACTAGCAATGGAAATAGTAGTCATCAGAATCTTAGTAGTGACAGCGATAATAAGGAGACAGAAAGTGTGAGCAGTCCACTTATAGTGACTAGTCGATCAACTTCATCGAACGAGCCTTCTAGTGTTTCGACGTCATCGGACCTTGTCGCGAATGTTAAGTTGATTGAGGATACACAAGGTTGTGTAACTGTAAGTGTTCCTACTTCGGTTGACTGTCAGTCAAGTGATGATGAGAAGGAAGCGTCTGATGGTAACAACCAATCTACAGTGTTGCATGATAACGATGCTATTGATGAGCATATGTCTTGTGTCTCTGAAACGGAACATGAAGAACAACAAGTGAGTATATCAGTTTCGAATTGCGATACTAATGCTGTTCTTTCATGTAGTGATATGAGTTATACAAAAATGGAAGAGTTCCACTCTACGGATGCTAGTGCAGACCGAATCGACGCGACTTGTCTGACAGAACGGAATCATGATGACGTTGATAATAATCTGGATGTCACTGATGTGACAAATGAGTTACCGACGATGACGAATGCTGATCAAACCTCCTCTGTATCAGGAGATGGAGAGATAAATATTGATCCCATGTTATGCTACTTAAGGTCTTCTGGAGACGAAGAAATGTCAAAATTGGAGATCCCACCCTTGCATATTATCTATGGGTCAAGAACTTCTGTTGATAAGTCAGCATCACGGACTTCATTGTATCTGCTGATCGGAGCAAGTGGTGGTGGATTGACGACTCATCCCCATGATAGGGAATGTAGTTCCCGGATAGGATATGACCAGTTTTACGACGTGTTGTACATGTTCGTGTGGGTTAATTGGGTAAGGTTTATACTACCGTTAGGTCATGCTACGATAGATAGGGGAATCAAGGGCCTGATGGGAAGGTATAGGTACCTAGTTAGCTTGATAGGTCATATCCATGTTGGATGGCGGGTAGGCGTACTGCTGTAAGTCCTACACGTTCTTCCGGTGTGGATTAGGGGATGAGTGGGAACCCTAAATAGAAGTGTCATTAACGCTTGCTCTTTTGCATGGAGGGATTTTGCGGGCCGGTGTAGAATCCTTTTTGAATGTTTTGTTTTTTGGAAAATCCCTCCATGTTTACATATTTTTGTTATGACATGACAGACTTTTTCTGTTGACATTTTTGGTATTTTATTTGATTCCAATTTGAGATTTTATCATTGTATATTGTTATTATTTCTATATTTTGTACTTATATTGAAGTTTTTGTGTTTGCTTCTGATCTGTATATATGTTGTTTAAATTTGATCTTTAATATGGCTACAGCCATATTTGGATTGATACGGTAGCTGTTGAACTTAACGTCACTTATTTATCTTTGTTTCGGATACTCTTCGGAGTAATTGTAACCTGGAGGGTGCATTAATTCCAGGTACTGCTTTGTATTTCCATCTTTTTATTAATAAATACCGTTTTCTCCTAGAATTTTTGCTTTTTCTGGACCTTGGACTGGGAGAAACGAGTTCAGGAGTGCACTTATTGGAACCCATTGGAACTGCCACCGTAGAAATCCATTTACACCTCTGTAGTTCTCATACTTGCTCAGGTCGCCTTTCTTTGGTATTTTGATGAGGTATCCTTCTTTCCAATCTGATGGTACTTGTTCCTCATCCCAAATCTTCTTGAAGAGGATGTAAAATATTTTTGCAGTTGCTTCTACATTGGCATCATTGCCTCTGCTGGATGTTGTCTGGTCCTGTTGCTTTACCGCTCTTGATTTGTCTGATGGCCATACTGATCTTCTCAATCGTAGGTGCGCCAATATTAATTGGGAGGTCCGTGGATGCTGCTTCGATGTTGAGTGGGTTCAGTGGAGCTGGTCGATTCAGGAGTTCCTTAAAGTGCTCTACCCACCTATTTCGCTGTTCTTCAGTGTTGCTGATTATTTTCCCATCCTTGCTTTTCACTGGTCGTTCTGGTTTACGATAGTTTCCGGCGAGCTTATTTGTTGTTTCGTAAAATAGTCTCATGTTTCCGTCTCTTGCAGCCTTTTCCACATATTTTCGTTTGTCAGCTCTGATGCTCATTCTTCACTCCAGTGTTTGCTTCTGTGTATGCAGCTTGTGCGGTAACTTTCTGTGCTCTTGGTCGGCTGACAATGATTGCTGCTTTCTTGTTCCTCCTTTCTTCAATTTTCGCAAGAGTATCAACAGAGATCCATTCCTTACGATGGTACTTCTTGTGATCCAGAACTTCGTGACATTTTGAAGTGATTGCCTCCTTGATCACTTTCCAATAGTTCTCCAATGTTGCTTCCTCTCCATTGAGTAGATCCTGAAAGGCCTGGAACCTATTGGTGAGGGCTATCTTGAATTTGTTGAGTTTTATGGCATCCCGAATAAAGGCTGTATTAAACTTCTGTGATGTTGTCTGTCCCGTTGTCCAGTGCTTCTTTAGTTTCAGTTTCATTTTGGCGACCAGCAAGTGGTGATCTGATGCTATATCAGCTCCTCTCTTGGTTCTCACATCCTCCATGGTCCTTCTGAACGTTTTGTTGATACAGATATGGTCAATTTGGTTTTGAGTAGTGTGGTCCGGTGAAATCCATGTGGCTTTGTGAATGCGTTTGTGCGGGAATATTGTACCACCGATGACCAGTTTGTTGAAGGCGCATAGGTTCGCAAATCTCTCACCATTGTCGTTCCTTTCTCCCAGTCCATGTCGTCCCATGATGTCTTCATATCCAGTGTTGTCCATTCCAACCTTGGCATTCAGGTCTCCCACAAGAATCGTCAAATCCTTTGGTGAACATTTCTCAACGATTGACTGCAGCCTTTCGTAGAATTGATCTTTAACGTCGTCATTGTAGTCATTGGTAGGTGCATAACATTCGATGACGTTCATTGTAATGTCCGCCTTCTTTGTTTTGAAGGATGCTTTAATGATCCTCGGTCCATGAGATTCCGATCCTATCAGTGACTTTTGTGCATGTTTGGAGAGCATCAGTGCAACTCCTTGTGTATGTGAAGCATTTTCCTCTTCATGACCAGAGTATAACAGCAGTTCCCCTGAAGCTAGTGTTACGGGAGAAACGAAGACATTTTGCTGATCAAAACCTTCATGTATAAATATCATTAATTTCACTGTTTTTGGGTACATTTGTTTTACTTAACTTGTGAACTTGTTTGAATTATTATTTGCGGACATATTGGACTCCCGTTTCTCTTTGTTGTTCGTTGCAGTTTTTTGCTCCAAGAGATAATAAATTAGAAGGTAATTGTAATTATTATAATTATTGTTGTTAGAACGACATTGGTCGTCTATTTGTAATAAATTATTTTGGTGGAATTTGTGATTTGGAATAAACTTTGGTATCTACTTTGGAGTTTCGTTCTTGGTATAGAAATTTGGGACCTTGAATTACCAATAGATGACAACAGTGCTTCGTAAGATCGACGAGCAAAAAACTGGACGTAACAGCTAGTCTCAGTTGTCCTACTTGTGTCCAATGCGTTTCACTGATGCCGAGCACCTCGAGGTTGTATCTTTTCATTTCTGCCGCAACTTGAAATAGTCTTCCAGTCTTCCACAATGTACGAACGTTCCATGTACCTAAAAGAATGGTTGCTCTGGTTGTGAGAAGAGGCATCGGCCCCGTGACTTCCGAGGGAATTCGGCTTTCATCACGCGACGTCATAATTCTTCTTCCGACTTTAAGGGGAGAGTTAAAATGGTTTGAATTAATTTTTCTGGTTAGCGTTTTTTTTGTCGAGTTAGTTTTTGACGGAATGGGGTCGCCAACCCCATGTCCAACCCTCCTCCTTTACCCGGGCTTGGGACAGGCAGTAGCCCCGAAGGTTCTACTGGCGGAGTTTGTTTGCTTCTGTGCATACAGTTTATTCCCGGGCTTTTTCTACTACTGTTCGGCTGATATTGACTGCTGCCTCCCTGTTCTTCCTTTCTTGAAAGCGATACAGACTATCTACAGGGATCCATTTCATGTGATGGTGCTTCTTATGGCCCAAAACTCGATGACATGTAGAAGCTATTGCTTCCCTGATTTCTTTCTATCACTGGATGATGTTCATTGTAACCCCTTGTTTCTTTGTTCCGAAGGAGGTTTTGGTGATTTTAGACACATCAGACTGCCTCGTATCCGTTCTTTTCGTGCTTGTTTGTACAGCACCATTGCAACTCTTAGAGTGATGCGATTTCTTCTTCATGGCTGGAGTATAACAGAACCTAACCAGCCCGTGTCTGACGAATTCCACTGATTATAAGTGCCACTAGTTTGTATAATTTCGTTTCAGAAGTTATAAAAATAATGTTCAGAATGTATGAGAAACGGAGATTGCTAGGTTTTTCACTGCTTTTAAATACTAATGACACACAATAATCTCACCAAAAATAAAACCTTTTTGTATACTGAGAGTTATTTAAAGTGACAGAATTCTTAATGTTCGGCTATAAGGGTATTCGGATGCAGCTGAATCAAGTGAGACTGAAACTGAAGGTCAATTAAACTATTTCATTGTGATATACTCGTATGATATTGTTAGTTATATTTCTCATAGTTTTACTGCTTAGATATCAACTCTGTTGCTACCCATTGCGTCTGAGAAAGCTTTTTGTCGATCTCTGGTATCGAGAAACCCGATCAGTCACCCTGGTTACAATTGGTTACACCCATGATTACTTTTATCCTTTATTAACATAATTTCGCAGCCACTGACCGAATAATTAAGTATATTTACGCTAAAATTAGTTCTCCGGTGACATAAAAGACGCCATCATCATTCATATTTATAAACTACGAAGAGATATTTTGTCAACCTATCAGTCTGACAACCATAGTCGGTCGTCTGTAAGAACAAGTAATTTGAGATTGTTCACGACGTCATGAATAGTCATATAATATCCCAACTCTAGAGCAACATCGGTTTGGAAGTGAATGGTTCTGCTCAACCAAAGTAGAATTGAGACAGATAGCTGGAAGGTTCTGTGAAATAAGAATCTGTGTTCAGAAGAGTTGTTTGTAGTGACAGTCGAATATTGCTGATTCGTAGACCCATGATAGTTAATGGTGAATGTATTATAAGTTTGTAGCTTTATGAAGAAAACGCAGCTGCCGAAATGGAAACACTTATTATTGTACATGTTAAATAAGAAATAAGTTGTTCTATATTTGCTCGTGAAAAAGATATTGGATATTGGAAACTGAGAATCAAAGGTTACTAGAAGCTAGCGCGCTACCAATGGTTAGGTACGCTACGATGGTTGTCAAAATTTATTCATTATGGTAGTAATACTTCGACGGGCATATTTGCATGCGTAAATGGAATGCTATTGTACACCATCAGTGTCTAACTGTGGAGAGAATCGAAGAAAAAAGTGTGACCGTGATGTCTCTCATTGTTTATTGTCACTTCGATGGCAAAATGAATCTAATAGGCACATTGAACATATCCAGGATTGCTGGCCATGGTCACCGGATGTAAATTCAGTATTTCGGGTGATTGAATTTTAGGATCCTGATTGTCCCAAAGAGCCCGGATTATGTTATCTTTTATCCGAATCAAAAGAACGATTCACCAATTGTTGTTGCAAAGGTCCTCTTTGCAATGGTGTTGATAACAACACCATAATATCACCACCCCCCAGTAAGTCTAGAAACCCGTTTTATTATTTGTTGATCAGTGTGATTTAATTCGGGAGAATAGGAGGATGCTTTGTTGTTTTTCGAGCTGAAATTTTTCCACCCTAGAAATTCTCATTATCTATAGATATAATCTTTTTATGGTTATTTACACTGGTTTTCGGTCAAAATTGATGATGTTTAAGGAAGTAGCTTTCAAAATGGCGCTTTGTAACTGGTATTACCTCGACAAAACATAGTGCATTAGTTGTAGTATCTGGAATTTATCTTGAACTTTCCGGCTGCTCATACACAAGGAAATTGATGTCAAACTACCGAAATTTCGATAAGGTCATTGACATTATCCAGCATCTTAGTCACAAGCTAGTATGATGTAGTTGATCACTTTCAGGATCGCATCCTGTTAGGAAGCGATTTCAAGTATATCATTTATATTCGGTCAGTTGTTTCGCCATAAAGATACCGAAGCTCCACACTGAAATATTTTGAGGCGTAAAACTTATAAAAGATTCGGCAGTCTATAAGTCTTGGTTAACGTTAGTTTACTATTTTCTGTTTAAGAATGTAGCTAGCATTGCATTTCCATACTTGTTTTTTGGTATGTCACAGAAATGCCCATTCCCATCGTAAAACTCTGTCGCTCACTTTTTGTTCAAGTTAAATTTATTAGACCAGTCAGTCCGTCAGTCGACCGCTACGTGGGACTTGCTACGTACTTCAGCTCAACAAGATGAAGCTATTTAGCCAAATCCTGGAATAGTAGAGGGATTGACAATATCATTGTGACTAATGGTTCAATTAATGAAAATATAAATCAGTGACATAAGAAGCTATAGATTTTGGAGGGAAGATGGAATAAATGCTCTTGCGCCATTGCGAACAACAAGCTAACCCTGAAGCAACATTTTGCATTTTGGGGGGTAGAATCGCATCCTGACACATGCTAGCATTGTTGCTTAAGATGGTCAGAATACTGAGTTTTGTCAGTGCCTTAACCAAGCAGAACTATTCCATCCTCGTATTCTAGGTCGACAGGTAAATCTGGTAGAAAATCATTCTGTGGGAAGTCAGTCAGTGAGAGTATTATCTTTAAAAGCATGAGTACTACAAAGCTAAATAAAAATGGGGAAAGCAGACGATTTTGGTGGACAGATAGCTTATCACAAATACCTTAATCTTTAAACTAATCTCGTTTTTAGTAGATAGCTCATTTTGCAACCAAAAACGATGAAAAAAATACTAAACTATTATATTGCTTAAAATCTATAAATATCCATCACCTTTTGCTTTCGAGTGAATTACCTTTGTTATCCTCATTTTTTCTACGTAGCTCAAGCCAACAGGTCTTTGGTTATGAAAGGGTTAGATCCCATTTTTGTCCAAAACTCAAGATCGATTGGAAACACTCCACTACCAAGTCACAGTTTCGATATGCAACATAAGGATAATCTCCTTACCTTGATTATCATAGCCCCAATAATCATCGGTTTGTTTTTAATCCTGATATTCTCCGTTTTTACCCTATTTTTGCCTCGATATCGCGTCTGTCGTCCAAAACAGGTAGGTATTTTGAATTTACTTCATAGTTTGTCTATTAAAGAGCATGCGGTTCCCAAGAAAGCATAAAACCTGTACACACTGCAGGAAATTGCCTCACTTGATGAATCGTTTCCATTGTTTATCTATGTGTATACGTGGCCATCCTATCAAAGATAATGTTTCAAATGGGTCAGTTGCTCAAAATGAGTACTTTGGAATGAATAGTCTGTCTAAACACCCAATAACAGGTCTTCAGTGGTTATCTAGTGAATGTTTTGAGGTTAGTGTTATTCAGACGATCATTTAGTATGTTTCTTTCGCTAAATTTGACGTAGTTTTACATTGTCGTTCCATGTTGATTGCGTTATTGTTGCTTGTGGTGGGGTTTCGTTCTTTGAGCTGGATGTTTTGCTTGTAAAACTTTCATTGTTCTTTTCAACCACATCATCAGTAGAAACTTGTTGCCCACCAAAAATTATGTACATGGCACAGGTGTATATTGTTTTTGCCAAATGGTCGAAATAACATTTGAAAATGAACAGTATTAATCTGTTAAAGGCCTTAGAATATGCATGCCTCCGTAACATTTATATCGCATGAGATAACGTTTAAATTAACATTGTTCAGCCTAAAGTTTTGGCTAATAGGGATAATTGATTCAGTAATGTTTATTGACATATTTGGCTTTAAACATATCTAGGATGATAATTGTGCTCAACATATATTTCAGATGAAAAGGGTAGGAAAGTTAACGCTAGTCTCACTGAAGATGTGGGATAGTTAAATGGGACCATAGCTTATTAATTCGATTTGGAATAACATAAATTATTGTTTATAGACGTTACAATCTTTTTCCGTTGATGAAGTTTTCTTCACCGCATGGTTCATTCAAGCAATGAAAAATTGCTACACAGGATTTTGTAGTGCCAGTAAATGCAAAAAATACTTGTTATGTCCGGTGTGGCGATTGCAGCGTAAAAGGTATTCCATGAACTGGTTATTAGCAAGATTAAAAATGGTCTGATGAAGTAAGTTGTAACAGTTGGTTAATTTAAAGCTCAAATCGTACATATTTTTCGTCATTCTAGGTAAATGTATGTCACAGAAACTCAAATTTGCAAATCTTAAACCAGTGTCTCTCATTAGTTGACTGATATATCATGTCAATGCACTACGTTTTCACAAATATGGTCTTACTCTGGATGATTACATCTTTTCTTGTTTGTGTTCCATGATCGATTATTGGTGTAGCTAACATTAAGATATTTCATTATTGCACTAATTTCCGGCCCAGTAAATATAAGCATAGTTTTTTTATATGGTTTTTTTCCTTGTATATCAGCTGTGCTCATTCATAAAGAAGGTTGAGTTAAGAGCTCACGGACGTTTTGGTCAAGTATGGCTTGGTCGATTTTCTTCACCAGATGATCACAATGATATGAATCTAAATTCGTCACAATTATCATTGAATAAGAATACTAAAGAAATCGATGTAGCTATAAAAATATTCACGTCAACTGAGAAACGTAGTTGGGAGACAGAAGTTGCGCTTTTTAATGTTTCAGGTTTAGAACATACCAATATTCTACAATATTATGGTGCAGATCAGGTTAGTTGAACATAATCTTTAATGTTTTGATAGTTTATTTTAGTGAATTTAATGTATGGTTTTTTTCAAAAATTCTCCGAAATTATTAGCTCTTTACCAGTATCGACTTACCCCACGATTTTCGACCGATTTGATCTCTCGTGCTGTTACGGATATGAAGGCGGTTGTCACTTCCCGGCTGCCCACACCGTGGAAGGTTGTTTCTTGAGGGACCTGAAAAGGAAGATAGATTAGTGTTGGTCAACCCCACGATACCTAACTCTCAGTTGCATTTCAGTTCATACTTGTATTGTTTAGTTTAATTTCTAGTATCCCTTTATTCATCTTATCAGGTCACTGTTATATAAACTCAAAAAAAACTAAATACTTTAAATAGACCATCTAAAATGACTTGTGTTGAGTTAAAGTAAAATTTTCTCCTAATGACTAAGCATGAAATCAATTCTCCATTGCTTGTGTAAATAGTATCATTCTAAAGTTTACTAAAACAAAATTTTAATTATACTACATTATCTTGTAGAGATTTCGAATACTCATAAATGATATAATTACTACACATTATCATAATATGAATGGATATTTAATGTTACTTAAGTTAAGCATACTTGTTATTACCAACTAATCCGATGCAATTTACATCAATCATACTTCTTGAACAATATCTTCTAATTCTAACCTCTCCGATTACTTGTAATACATTTACTACCTCTATTACTATTGGATTTGAATTGATAATTACATCTCTGTGTTAATATGGTATGGCGACATGAACTGATGTACTTACGTACGAAGTTCTACGTTGCATCTGACTGATGTATATTTGAAAAAAACATTTAAAGGTTTTTTTGTTGAGGGAGCTCTAGTTTATTACTAGTATAAATATTTGATATCATAATTCCAAATCCTGTTCCATGTACTTTTGTTTGGAGGATATGTGAATGTTTTTTAAAATGTGAAACAAGTTTAATTCGATTTGGCTTAATTGATGGGTTAGTCAATAAATAATACACTTATTTTTTTTTCATAAATTATTTGGAAAAGAAATAGTTCTTTCACTTTTGTATTAAAAAAAATGAAATATTTTAAATGTGAGTTACAATGCAAACTATGATCACATTTTTATTATGATGATGAAATTTCAAAATATATACGATGTTACAGGTTCTAACATCACTTACTTACTTACTTACGCCTGTTACCCCCAATGGAGCATAGGCCGCTCACCAATTTTCTCCAACCAACTCTGTTCTGGGCTTCCTTCTCCAGTTCTGTCCAATGTTTGTTCATTCCTCTCATATCTTTCTCTATTTCTCAGCGTAATGTGTTCCTTGGCCTTCCTCTTTTCCTTTCACCTTAAGGGTTCCATGTGAGGCCTTTCTTGTGACGCAGTTAGGTGCTTTTCGTAGCTTGTGTCCTATCCACTTCCACCGCTTCTTCCTGATTTCTTGCTCCAATGCAATCTGGTTTGTTCTCTCCCACAGTAAGTTGTTGCTGATGGTGTCTGGCCAACGAATACGAAGTATTTTGCGTAGACAACTGTTAATGAATACTTGCATCTTCTGGATGATGGCTTTGGTAGTTCTCCAAGTTTCCGCTGCATACAGTAGAACTGTCTTGACATTTGTATTGAAAATCCTAATTTTGGTTTTGGTTGAAAGTTGTTTGGAGTTCCAGATATTTTCAACTGTAGAAATGCAGCCCTCGCTTTGCCAATCCGTGCCCTCACATCTGCATCGGATCCACCTTTCTCGTCGATGATGCTGCCCAGATATGTAAGGGTGTTAACGTCCTCCAAGGCATCTCCATCAAGAGTGATTTAGTTGGTGCATGTTGTGTTGCATCGGAGAATTTTGCTTTTTCCTTTATGTATGTTGAGACTTACTGCTGCAGAGGCTGCTGCTACACTGGTCGTCTTCTGTTGCATTTGTTGTTGAGTGTGAGATAGAAGAGCCAGGTCATCACTACATGAAGCTTAATTCAAATAGTCAAACTGTATCTATCTATTTCTTGCAAAAAATAGTTGTAATTCTAAGTTGAGTATATAAATTTATATATTCTCTGTGCTTCATCGATATTTAACATGGGTTCTTAGGCTTTTTTTCCACGGGTTTTCAATTGAATGTACTAAACTAAAATCATTTAATCTTAAAATGATTGTCAAAATTGTATTAGTCAACTCAAACTTATTCAAGATTGATTAATTCTCAAATGTTGATACCTGATTTGTATTCATTTGGGTTTTTTATTCTTTTTTTAAAAAAAAAACAAACATTCTATATATGTAGGTAATTGTAGATAATTCCATTGGTGAAGATAAACTGGAATATTGGCTAGTAACGGAATATCATCCATTAGGCAGTGTATATGATTATCTACATGTAAATGATATACAATGGAAAGATTTACTAAAAATTTGTACTGGTATCGCTCAAGGTTTAGCTCATTTACATATGGAAATTCCAAATATTTCAAAGCCTAGTATAGCACATCGTGATTTGAATTCTCGTAATGTCCTGTTAAAATCTGATCTTACTGCTTGTATTGCTGACTTTGGTTTAGCAATACGTTTTGAAGCTGGTCAATGTATGAGAGATGCACATTTACAGGTTAGTGAAGTTATAAAAGCATTGGTATTTTAATTATTTTATGTCTTTAAACAGAAATCTATAGGCAATTATTGTTGTAGTGTGAAATGTAAGATGTTAATTTATCAAACTATTCAGTCTTAACTCATTAGCCAAACACATTTTTTAAAAGTGAAAAACATGTTTCATTACAGACAAATACTTCATTTAGGTCCCGTCAATATGTATGTATGTATATAATGATGTGTAGGATCCAAACTGATGTTTGGACTGAGGAATAACTGTCCAGGTAGTTTAGATACTCGTGTTGCCCAGTTGAAATCAAAACAAGTGGTTTGGGTAAATGACGGTTCTAATATTCACCATAAATATAAATATACATCATTACCCAAACAATATTATCACAGCTATTCCACCAATAATTGTTCAATTATTCAAATAAATGATATTCTATCCCTCATGGATATATCAGTTTCGTTTGACAGATAATATTTAGTTGCTTTATAACACAGTGTTTCCAATTCTGGCAGAGTGCTTCAATTCACAATCAAAATACACAATTCCAGTCAAATCAAGCAACCCAATCAAAAGAGGAGTAAATCAATATGGCTGTCGCCATGACTAATTATTAGCTTAAACAACATGATTGCAGTTCATAAAGAAATATAGAAACTCAGTAAAGGCAAAAGAAATAGAAACTATAATAAAATACAAATATTATCATCTCAAAATGGAATATAACAGATTAACAAAATGTACGACTTAAGAAAACAATAAGAATATATTACAAATGTGTACATGGAGTGATTTTCACAAACAAGGCCTTCAAAAATGGATCTTACAGATGGCCAATAAATGACCCATTCGAGACTGGATTTGTTTGTACTGTTACGAACTAATCAGTTTCTTCATTTGGTTCCAGTCGATTTTAGTTTTAGTTGGAAGATCTTACTGGACACAAGTTGCGATTAAATACTTGAACATATGTCCCCCCATTCAATCTCAGTTGAAACAAAATTGAATTTAAGTTGTGTAGCTCAGTCGATGAAGAAAGCCTGCTTAATACAAGTTCTTTTGCTTCAAATGTTAATTCATTATTATGGGCCAGTTACTAAGTACAAAGTTGTACATTTGGCTACAGCTTACCCTTAAAGTATCAGGTCTGGTGGTGCTTCTCAGTCATCGCCCTATACTGCGTAGGTAGAGTGAGGTAGCTGTAAGGCTAGTGTTTTAGCCACTGAACCAACTCCCCACATTGTTAACACTACAACGTAGAACTTTGTACGTACGTACATTAGTTCACATTACCATATCACATTAGCATAGAGACGCAACTATCAGTTCAAATCTCATAGTGGAGGAGATAGTAGAAGAATTAGCGGTAGTGGAGAATATTAGGGATCGAAAATATTATTCCAGAAGTATAGTTCAGAAAGATAGAGATGTAAATATATATATTACTATCCATCGTTTTTAATAGCTTTAGGAACCTCCAAAAATCTGGAATCTAATAATTTAGAGTTTATTCGAATATTAAAAAGTAAAAATCTACAATAGTCCATTATTTCACAACTAATTTTTATAACTGAAGAGTATTGCATTTACTAATCATTTAGTAGATATGTAAATCAATCTAATGTTGCAGTATTATGGATAGTTTGAAATCATCAATCAATCATTGTTAGACCACCATTAGAAACGTGGAAGCACTGGACGGTCGTTCCGTCCTGGTATGGGACTCCCCAGCAGTGAGCATCTGCCGGCCCAGTGGTCCGATGGTAAGGCGTTCGCCTACAATGCCAAAGGTCCCGGGTTCGAATCTGTGAGGAGCATGAGTCGTGGATGCGCACTGCCGATGAGTCCCATACCAGGACGAAACGGCCGTCCAGTGCTTCCAGGTTTCTAACGGTGGTCTAACAATGATGGATTGATGATTTCAAATGTGTAAAAACGCAAACCTCCAAAACTGTGCCCCAAAATATGGATAGTTTATTAGAGAAGTTCATTTTCCATTATACTGTGTTGATCTACTTAATCTACTGAGGTTTTCTTTTTTTTTTCTATCATAGTTAGGCACTCGTCGTTATATGGCACCTGAAGTATTGGATGGTGCTATTCAATTTTCAAAAGATGCATTTCTTCGTATTGATGTTTATGCAATGGGTTTAGTATTTTGGGAATTAATGATGAGATGTTGTTGTGGTTCTAATAGAAATACAACAATTCCTGTGACTAATTATTTAGCACCATTTGAAATAGAATTAGGTCCACAACCATCAATGGAAGCATTACAACGATGGGTAGCACATGCTAAACAACGACCAAAATTTAATCCACAATGGGCATCAGATAGTGTAAGTGTGTATGATAATTTTTTTGTTTTTACAGTTTTTTTTTGTTAATAAGGTTTATTGTAAAAAAAATGCAAATGTCGACTTCAATATTGTTAAATTAACAATTTTTAAGAAAAACATTATTATTAATACCTAGTAGGAAACGAATTAGAAGTTCTAGATTAATTGGATCAAGAGTACAGAGCCAGGTGAGTTGTACCATCTCTAGGACTTCAATCAAGGGGGTTGTAACAGACCGTGCGAATGCCAGTCCTATGCAACTTTCTTTCATATCACGGTATTGTCATAAACTGAACACCTATCTGCTTATTCCATCAAGTTCGAGGATCGATAAATAATACTCATGATGATCGTATAAGAAATATAAGCCATCACAAAGTTGGTGTTTGAAGATGATTTCACTAAGTCAGTTGTCGTCATTGTGACCAAACCAACGTACTCTGATTACTTGTTTATACTGACTTGATATGATTGCTAGCTCTAGTCTGAGAGAACGCTGAGAAAAGACTAATAACTAATTAAAGCATAGTGTCATTATGTAAAGTTGAGAAATGTAGACTTTTTAGTTAGAGTTCGGATAAATATTGTAATTTACAAAGCTAAAAACAGGGAATACTAATTTCTACAGCGATTACCACTCTAACGACATACTTAATATTTGGAGGTCAAATGAACGATCTAGATTCGTGGAATGGATAGCCATCATCATCATCAGCATCATCACACACTTTCTCTATTTGTTCCTTATCGTTATCAGCCTCCTATTCGATTCGTTAGGACAGCTTTATAGTAGTTCTTGATTCTCAATAGTCATCTAGTTAAGATCACCTTGCTGTCCTGATGTTGTGTAGTAACTTGGTCTCATGCACAATTTACATCAGGCTCTCTATATATTGACTGTGACTTGCTGATTGACTAGTTGACTTCAGCCCGTGATGTAAACCACACATTTGAATTATATTCCAAATATTTATTTCTGTTATTTTATTTGGTATAATGAAACTATAAATTTGCATGTTTCATTTTGAAAAGTCACATCGAAATACCTCTTAAAGTATAGATTAAATTTTGACTGTATCAGTAATTCGTTAGAGCGAATCGCCACTAATCTAATTAAGTTGGGGTATCAACAGGTTGTGAATAAAATTGGTTTTTTTTTCTCAAAAAAGTGCAATTCTTTGCATTATCCATGATAAATTATGCATTCAAGGTGTTTCATATATTATAAAGCATGCATCCCCTAAATGTATATTTTGCAGTTATTAAAGATGTATTTATCTTAAATTTGGCTATTTCTTATGATTAGGACTTGTTATGTAAGCTCTAACTATGGAGTCTAACATCCTAACAATTATTTGAACGCTGAAACGATTAACGTAGGTTGGGGCTGAAGATGTGTAGGAACAGATTAACATGATGAACGAAAACTCATTGTTTTTTCTACTTCAGGTTGTATACCCGCTGCTAATTACCACGATTTAATAATCTAAACAACGGAAAAACTAAAAGTTAACGAGGCATTGTACATTTCAACAACCATACCTGATATTGTAGAAAATATGACATTTACTAAAAGGCGTTGTGGAGACTTTTATATTTGAAGTTTCATGGTACAGACTGAATTTGGTTAGACAACCATTTAAAATCAGCTAGCATCGGATAACTGTTTCATTCCGGGGTAGGACCCTGCATCAGTATGCATCCACTGCCTTCCCAGGGATCGAACCTAAGACCTTTGGGTCTCATATTAGACGCTAAACTTTAAAACTGTTGATTTGGGACTCGTTTAGTTTATATTTCTAACTTCAGTTAGTTCACTATATTACGTGGTTATCATCGATTATCGTTGGTTATATTTATCTCTCGCTCAATACTACTGATCATCACCACTGGTCACAGCCTCTGATTTTCATTGGTTATCTAACCAAATATGAGTCTATGATGTGAAATAATCTGTGACAATCACTCATATACATAAAGGGCAGTGGGATTCGAACGCACCACCAAATGGTTGACAGCAAATGGCCTGGAGATCGCTTTTCTAATGAAGTAAAAGTGAGTAAAGAAGCTCCTCGATCGTTGAATTTCACACACACAGATTAACACCGATTTATCCTACACTTGATTTCTCACGTTTTTCTACAAGTCATACAACACCCAGAACCTTCGAGAGATTAGGCATTCGCATGCGAGACCGCGGCCCCCGGGTTCGATTCCCGCAAGCAAGGATCGTGGATGCACACTACTAATGAGTCCCATACTAGGACGAAATGGTCGTTCCAGGTTTTTAATGGTGATCTAACAATGATCGATTTATAATGTTAACGAAACTCAACAATCTCCATAAATCTATAATGAAAATTATACATTTTCGTAAATTGGATTATGTTTAAAAGAGGCTTTAGAAAAAAATATCATTCTTTGATTGTCATGTAATAATAGTAGGATGTTACAACTATTTAGATTTTCTCTTGTTATCCAAGTATGGGGAATGCAAAGGTGGGAATGAATCGAGTAAAATGTTTATGAATTCTATTCACGAATTCACAGTTTATGGTGTGTGTGTGATGAATCGCGATCAAAGTTGATAAATGTTCATTATTATTATTATTATTATTATTATCATTATTATTTTGGTAATGTTATAGTGTAGTGGTAATATTAGTTATTGTTGTAATTGTATCACTATAATACATGTTAGTTGTATTGATATGTACATCAGAGTATCTAATTTCACTGTACAACTTGAGGTCATAGTCTTTTTTCGATTTATTTACCATTGAACTTTGTCCTTTCCTCATGTACTTTAAATAGGTTTTAATTTTAAATAGGCAAATCTTAGCTTAGAAATGCATAAAATAGTAATCGTTAAATATATAACAATTCTTATCATATTGAAACACAAATATTTGACGAAAAAAAAATGATATTTATGGTGATTTTTCGTCAAATTGATATTTCGAAGGAGAAAGCCAAGATTAAGGCAACTACACATTGATTTCAGTAATAATTTCGAATTGTCAGTATAGAGTGTTGTGAAAATTATTGAATTTTCATGGATTTTAAATCACAAACTAGTTTTCGTTAGGCCACCAGTAAAAAACTATAGGCACTGGACAACATTTTCACTCTCAGCTGTGAGGATTCACAACTTCGCATCTAATAATCGAACCTAGGATCTTAGGTCTCGTATTCGAACACTTAATCTCCAAACCACTGAGCTGTCATCGAAAGGTGTTAGTAATTAATTTTGATCAATTCCAAGATTGTGCGATCATCTTTGATTGTCCTAGGTGGAAAACTGCTTTATGCACGGCATGGTCTAGATCAATTTGTCATGACCCACTAGAACCCCAGGAATATGTATACATATAATTGCGACAAACACAAAAAGCTTGAAGTAGATAGAACGGTAATTGAAATATACAACTCAATCGTTGAAAAATTCAAATGACTGTTTGAATACATCTCAATACACCTTCATTTATCTGGCTTATTACATAGATTTAATTTCATACCAATTTATCTTTAAAACAATTTTTTCTAAAACTAGTAGTTTATGTACAGTTGATATGAGTGTGTAACGTCAACAGATTGTTATAAACCTTAACTCTAAAACACTAAACTTTACAAGTGAAAGGAATATTGTCGTGTGGTTCCTCCTTTCTCTCAGCTGGATGTTTTGATTATGGAGCTCCACCATAATCATCCAACTGAGCTACACTGTTTCTCCATCATTTTGAAGGGAATATATTTTCAGGCAGAGAAATAAATATTCACTGACACTCTTTATCCCTAGTCTTAGGTTATGACTCTTAAATTTTTTTTCTACTCCCTATGTCATCCTGTATATATCTTCTATTACTCCTATTACTATTTCGAGCTCGTATATCCTGGGACACCCGAGTGAGCAACGCTGTTATTAGGAAATGGGTGCTAGGTAAGAATGGCAGATCAATAGACGCAGTGGTGACACTTCATCAGTTGAGGTGATTGGGACATGTGTTGCGTATGCCTAACCACCGACTGCCTCGTCGAGCTTTGTTTTGTAGTGTAGGAGTAGGTTGGAAGAAAGCTAGGGGCAGCCAAACCAAAACATGGTACGAATACCTGAAGTCACTGACAGGTGGATTGAGTCATGTTGGTAAGTGTAGACTACTTGGTTGGGGTCCGCGAGATGATAATAATCGATGGTTAGGGACCCAGAATGACATTGTTCAAAACCGTTTGCAATGGCGCCGGTGCATTTATTCTTTGTGTTCTCTCGAATCCTAATCTTCTGGATTCTTCACCTCTAGTTTTGACTTTCTAAACTTATCTCACTGAATCATACTTCTTTAAGAATATCTTCTAATCCTAACCTCTCCGACTACTTCTAATACTTTTACTACCTCTATTACTATTATGGGATTAGAATTGACAATTATATCTCTGTGCTGATGTGGTATAGCAACATGAACTGATGTACTTACGTACGAAGTTCTACGTTGCATCTGACTGACTGATTACTATTTCGAATTCTACTATTCTAACATTGATCTTGATAAATTTCATCTCGTATAACTGATAATATAGTAGTGACAACTTAAACCTCCATATACACACATATATAACAGGCCTCATGTTTTAGTTTCCTATTGTAATTAATATACCTAGTACTAATAATCATGCATCTTGTAATCATTAAATTTATCCGAGTATTTTATACACATTTTTTGATGTTGTTGCTGAAAAAAAAATAGTTTCATAGATTTGTTCTACTTGTATTAGATAGAATAATTTGAAACGAATGAATATATATATATATATGATCTAAGAAACAAAGGTACTGAGATTTTAAATTGTCTTTGAACTTAGTCGGCGAATTTCTTTATATTAGTTGTTTCTTTTTATAAATTCTCATTCAAATGACAATTTGACACCAATTAGAGAATTTGTTGTTTATGAAGAAAGAAAAAAATAATTACACAGAAGAAGAAAAAGAAATTCATTATTAAATCATTGATTTGAAAAAAAAGGATTGTTGTTTTATAATGATCATTACATATATACCGATTTGATTTTGGCGTGATGAATACACACTTGACTAGTCTCTTAGTATTATATTATGTGTTATCGTAGTAATAAATCAAGAGTGTGAATTGAATGATTTGTATGTTGTATTATTTCACTTGTATTCTGTTAGATAACTAATGACAATATCTGTCATTAAAATGATGTACCAAAGAAGTACAAACTTTCTCTATTCGAACACTACAGGTTGAGTGAGAGCATATAGTGAACTGTCATTGGAATTGATTACATCAAGTGGTGTTCGTCAAGGATGTCCACTTTCTCCATTCTTGTTTAGTTTTGTCATAGATATGCTTTTAGAGTTAACATTATTTTCATCTGACTTTTCAGTAGTGGGTGGACCTTCTACAAGGGCACTCGCTTGTTGACTTAGAATATTCCGATGACATAGCTCTACTTGGTGAAGATGCTGATACAATGCATTGTCTCCTGACTACCCTAAGCAACCATGCAAGCATGTTCAAGATGCTAATCTCCCCGTTGAAATGCAAAATGTTTCTTCAGGATTGACTAGTATCGGCATCTGAACTAGTGATAGTTAGTGAAGTAGTCGAACGTGTAGACCGCTTCACTTATCTTGGGAATGTCATCAGTACTGATTGCCTGGTGTGTGACGAAATCTCAGCACGGATACAGAAGGCTCGATTGGTTTTTGCCAGCCTGCATCATTTATGACGTAGGCGTGATATCCGTTTTCTGACTAAAGGACGTGTGTATTGAGCAGTAGTTTGCTCCGTCTTACTTTATGGCTGTGAAACATGGCCGTTAAGAGTAGAGGACTTTCGTAGGTTACTGGTTTCCGATCATAGGTGTTTTCGAAGCATTGCTCGTGTATCTTGGGACAACCGAGTGAGCAATGCTGTTATTAGGAAATGGGTGCTAGGTAAGAATGGCAGATCAATAGATGAAGTGGTTGGGACATGTGTTACGAATGTCCAACCACCGACTGCCTCGTCGAGCTATGTTTTGTGATATAGGAATAAGTAGGACGAAAGCTAGAGCCGGTCAGACCATAACATAAAGTCACTGACAAGCAGACTGAGCCATGTCCATAGGTGTCCACTACCTGGTTGGGGTCCGCGAGATGATAATAATCGATAGTTAGAGACCCTGAATGATATGGCTCAAAACCGTTTGCAATGGCGCAGGTGGATCCGTCCTTTATGTTCTCTCAAATTTTAATCTTCTGAATTCCTCATGACCGCCTTTTCTTTTTTAATCGATTTTTTTAAAGTATACATCTTGAATGATCTGTTCGATCATTAATGTTTTTGATCACTACTAATACTTCTACTACCTCCACTACTATTGGGTTTGAATTGACAATCGCTTCTCCGTGCCAATGTGATATGGCAGCTTGAACGGATGCAAGTACGCACGAAGTCCTACGTGCGAAGTTTTCACTCCTCCTACTTCAGATTATGAAGACGAGTAGCACCATTATACCTTCATACAACTAAAACATAACTCAATACTCACTGTATAAACAAATCCATATTCGGTAGATGATCATATATGTAGAATACCAATCGTGTAATGGTGGTTATAGAACACACACAAATAACTACGGCTATGTACAGCATTTTCGGCTTCAGTTCCATTTATTTAGTAGGTGAATACTATGCATATTATAGATTTTATTTCAAACTATAACTTTAACTATATGAGTTTCGTCTTTCGGCATATCGCCTTCAGTATACATTGATATTTTCGTATCAGACAGTTGGAAATGACTGCAATTGCTTCAAATGAAATTTTCAATAGAGCAACATCTAAAATATTGACTTTAAATGTTAATGCTGGACCTGTCAACTGCACGAATTTCATTGTTGGCAACCGACCTTCTCAAAAGTTTAATGTTTGCTTGCTTTTCCAACCATTGATAAAAGTGAATATTTGTTAAAAATGTCTGTACATACAATAGTACAACATTTCAAAATTACCTTATTTTAAAGTTTTATAGCCTGTTTTGGTTTCTTTATTCATTGAATTAGAAAAAGGAAAACACATCAAAATTCCTGCACTTAGTTAATTTCAACAAAGTTGATGAATCAATTGACTGAAACTAACCAATTATTATCGAGCTCATTCACAATAATTGTAATCTTCATGCTCATGTTTTACACAGCAGTCTTTTTTTCTTTCTAGAAAAAAAAAGAAACTATTGATGTAAAAATCTCTCAGTTTGTTTCTATTTATTCCCTTTATGTTCTATTCTTGTAGGGTTTATGTACATTATGGGAAACAGTTGAAGAATGCTGGGATCAAGATGCAGAAGCACGTCTTTCAGCTGGTTGTGTAACAAAACGTTTGACTACATTACTTCGTCTATCTGTTATTAGTCAACAATACAATGACAATCGTAATAATAATAATAATAATAATGGTATAACTGAAAAGGCCAATACTAATAATCATAACACAATGGTCAGTAATTATCCAATTTCTTCGTCAGTTGATGCAAACACTCAATCAACAGCTTGTAAGCCATCACTACCACCACACTACTACAATTATGGTTCTCCATGTATTAGTACTTCTACTGCTGCTACCACAACCACCACGTTGATGATGGACACTTCTAAAGATTTATCCAATGATAGAAATACTTCTGCATCTTTATTGCATTATTCCAAGGCAGATGATATTGGTGTGAATAATTTTTCGAATGCTTTAAGTACTACTACTATTGCTACTTCTACTACTACTACTAATAATAATAATAGTAATATTAGTTCCATACTAAATCCTACTGGTAGTGCATGTCCACCGACAATTTGTCTACCTTATTCTATGAATATTAATTTCTCTACACTTACACAACATAGACCTCAACTAATCAATGGTGAACTAATACAATCTGAAGAAAAAAATCAAAATCTTTTCTCCTTCAATCGAACAATTGCGACAACAACAACACTACCAACACCACCACCAACAACAACAACAAATAATCAAGCATCATGTAGAAATAGTAGTGCAGATTATTTTTTAAAATCAATTCAGTCGAATCAACAACAATCACCAGTAGTTCATGATGATGAAGATCAATCAACAGAATATCAAAATTTATTATTCTCTGCATCCAATTTACAATGATGATGATGATCATCATCATTGTGATCATGAGATAAACAAAAAAAATGTATTTAAACACAAATTCTTCTGTTTCCTCTTTCCATCTTTTGTTAATATAAAGATGGTTTCTTTTTTTTACTGTACTGTACAGTTACTGTACAATACTTTACCAGTACTGTATGCATTATTTTCAGCTTTGATTTATCATCTTGATCATCATCATCATCATCATCAAATCATTATTGTAGAACCACTCACTGTCTTTTATATTGTATTGTGCCTTTCTTTTATTGTTGTGATCTCGTTTATGGTTTCTGTTTAATTTTTGTAATGCAGAAGATTGTGTTCGTTAAATTTTTCAGCGAAAAAAAGAATATGTGGTTTAGAGCTAGCTATTCTACCTCTTTCTATCTCTTTTATTTCCTCTCCTGACACTGTGAAACATGTATATACATATTTAAATATATATATATATCTAGCTTCAGATCTGTTGTGTAGTAGTATGACTAGTTACATTGCTTTACAATACAAATATCTTATCAAAAAAGATCTTAGGTAGTAGTAATTAGTTGTGTCATATTGTTTGAACTATGTAAATAATTCGACAGTGAGCAATGACACACCTATCATCACACTCAACTTTGAAGTGAGATATACACGATACTGGTCTTTCTTTAATGTAAAAAAGAAGCCATCAAATGGGTTAGTTTATTTCGCACATTCATTTTATGTATCCCGGTGAATTAAATCTCTTCTACTCTTCTCCTTTAATCTTGATCATTTTGATATGATGCTATGCTATGTTATGTTATGTTATGCTTTGTTGATTTTTTTTATGTATTTTCTCCATTTGATGTGATGTCTTTTTTTCTTATTGATTATTTTTCAATCATAACTCTTATTATTCTATTTAAAATCATGAAAAAAATATCCGTATCTCGATTTGTCTTTAATATACTACTTCCAAATCACTATAAGTAGTGTGCATGAAGGGATAATGTTGTGTTGTCGGTGTTAATGATAATGGTTGGAAATTAATTAATTACTTGCTTGCTTTCTCAATGTTCTTTATTTATCTTGTTGTGCTTTTCTGCTTTTTTTTGTTTTCGTATGGTTTTTGGTCGTTATTATTATTATTATGATAGAATAAGAAAGAAAAAGTTCTTCATAACAGAGAGAATCTGTGTTTCTTCTTCATTGTGTTTTTCTGTATACAGTAATCATTTCGTTCACTGTTTGTTGTTGTTGAGTGTATTTATTTTCCCTTCATTTCCGGTCGAAATAAATGATGTGTAATTTAATTTTTATACGCATACTGTCTATCTGTCTGTAAAGAAAAAAAACGTATATATATATATATATATATATATATATATTGATCAATTTGAAAAGTAAAAATCAATTTTAAAAATCCATAGATTCGTTTTCATTAATTGTGAATAAAATGTCTCTTTAATTTTTAGTATGATGTTGATGATGATGATGATGCTGGTGGTAATTGGTTGATTTCGTTACATTTTGCCAATTGATTTTTTTCTAATTCAAATGTGCATAGACAAGAGTTTGGATGATAATTTTAAACTTCTTGAATGAAGTCGGTTTTGAAACGCTGAAATGGATAAATTGATGCTTTGATTTTTGAATTTGACATCTAAAAAAAAACTGTACAACTTAGAATTGTAAGCCTCCCATGAAAGCAATCTTTGTGATCAGAAAAAATAAGTTAAGAACGAGCACATATCAAGTTAAAACACCAATCGATAGAGTTATTAATTACTGATCCTACTTATTGACAGTATGTGCGCTGACTTTCTGGCATAGAATAATGCAATAGTGAGTGATTAGAGTTTTTGAATGAAATAACAATGACTCGATCGCAATTACACAATGGCATTATATCTCTTTGTGTAAATCTCGTGATAAATATCATTGTGAATTGAAATACTTTTAATTGCAGCTGCAAACATACCGTTTTAATGCAAGATGACAAACAGTAACACTGAAAATTTATAGCCTCAGCAGCTGATATCTCATCTTCACCTAACTTAAGTATTGGTTATTTGATGGCTTAAAAATACCCTAGTAACATTTTGAAGATATTTGTGATCAAATTCTAATAATCTATGAATATCTGTGTTATCAAAGGTCAACTGTTGTTTAGATTATTTATGTGAGAAGTTTAAACTTCTCCGATTGATCACATTGCAAAAGAATACTTCTTACAGCGTCTGAAAGGAAAGCTAGATTATTAAGGGTCTTGACAACCTGAGTTCGTGATCGTAGAGCTCATAGCACAGCCGTATAAGACATGGTTGCAAATGGATTTTTGTAAACAATCTTAAGTGCATTAGCCGTGTAGTTTTCAGAATTTATTACTGACAGTGAAAGTTCAGGAGGGAGGGGGCTGTTGTACACTTAAGTTAAACCAGTTCTAATCATCTTTTATTGTCAGAAGACAGCATCTCTAGAGATGTTTATTTTCTTTAGCAAATACCTTACTGCCGTCACATTCAGTTACAGCCAACGGTATGATCTCTCCCTCAAAACTCAGGTTGCTTTTTTTCCAACCAATCTTCCTAATATTATATCCGAACATAAAGGAACGAATTGCCCAGCCAGTATAGCTCTTTTGTCTCATCACAATATCTAAGCCCATCGATCACATCGTGATAGCAGCTATCATCAGAATTGTTAATATTCACCTGTAAACTTCATTTAGTTAGTATTACTCAACAAGAAATAACTAAATCCACTTAAGTTATCAACAATTATCACAAAATGTATACCATACAATACATTGCAACCTTAGAGGAAAGATATTTTGACTCGATATAAACCAAGTGCTTTGTAGTCATGAAGTAGATTAGTTGATAGTTGAGTTTCTTTATTATTTCTACCAAATTTACTTACGCCTGTTACCTCTAATGAAGTATAGGCCACCGACTAGTATTCTCGAACCTACTCTGTCCTCTGCCTTCTCTTCCAGTTCTACCTAATTACTGTCCATTCTTCTCATGTCTTTTTCCAATTCTTGGCCTATTGTGTTATTTGGCCTTGAGGATTCCAGTTGAGGGCTGGCCTTGTGACGTAGTTCGGCAGTTTCCTCAATGTGTTTCCTATCCACTTCCAACGCTTTTTCCTGATTTCTTCATCTGCTGTAGTCTGGTTTGTTCTCTCCCACTCTTGGTTGTTCTACCATAATCTGATCATTATCAGTTGACATTATTTTTCACATTCAGGTGACTTAAACTTCTAATCATTCAAACACAGTCTGTTATTTCAATAAAATCATCCTTTTTTTCAGTTAATGTATTTCCAATTTGATAGATAAGATTTTTTAATCTTTCAGACTAGATGACTACACTTGATGATATTGATCAAGAACCAGAGCATGGGAATGATGAATTAATTTCATCAGAAAATCAAACAGCTAAGACAAATGATGAAACAGATCAATCCATAGGTCATATGCGTGATGAAGCATTAAGACGTAAAGAACGTTTAAAACAATTACGTATGAGAAATGCATCACATAAAAGTATTATGCACTTAAACAATGGTGATGATGGTGAATTACCTAAACCGATATTTCGAAATTACAAACCACAATCAGAAGAATTAAAAGATGGTGAATTGCCTGCTGGTAAACCGGTAGATTGTAAGTCACTAGTTTATCTTGTTTTGTCTGTTGAAAACTTGGAATAAATTTAAATTAAGTTTTTAATTGGATTTATGATTGAGTAGTGTAATTTTTGTCTAGTTCTTTTGTGTTATTAATCTCAAAGGAACTTGATTCATACAATTCGACCAACGCTAAGGAACTAGACAAATGTGACATTAATCACTATTGCTTAGTGATTAGTCAATTTTAAATATCTCTGTCCTACAGGCGTTCAGTGACAGCCTAAATAGCTTGGTGGTAATGTCTCATACTACGAAGCTGGATGATTCAGGTTCTGAATTACTCAGTATTACTTTTCTCAGGTATGCCTTATTGACGAGTTCCAACCAACACGAAACCTAGATCGATCAAAAATTTCTGCCTGCAATCACTAAACGGCTGAATTAGATCTAGGCATTTCTTTTGTTGACCGGTTCCTGAGTGAAAAATCTGTGTTTGACTCTCTGTCTCTCTAAGAACAGTACATTTTCACCATTTTAATCGTAGCGGTAAGCACCCACTCGTGGATCGAAGATACATGCGTCTGTCCACGCTACCATCTGCATTCAAGTTTCATCTCTTCACTGAACAGTATTACGATCTAATATGTAAAAATCGTTTTTTTTAGTGAATATTGTGGCGATGAAAAACAACTCTTTTTTTTTAAATTGATAAATTATTTCCAAATTCATATCAACACTATGACGTAAAAGGTTGATTATTGACTTACGAATTATTTTGATTGGTTCAATGTTTCATATAAAGTACGAATATATTTATTCGCATTTTAAATCAATTCACATTTATGGTTGTATACATTTTATCGTGATTTCATCTTCTGTGTTAAACATTTACATTCACTATTAGGATTGGTATTTTGTACATGGTTTATTGAAATTTATTATTGAAATCACTAATCAACCAATGTTATAACATCATTAGAAACCTGGAAGCACTGGTTTGCCATTTTGTCCTGGTATAGGACTCATCAGCAGTGCGCATCTTGCCGCTCACAGGATTCGAACCTAGAACCTTCGGTCTTGTGCGCGAACGCCGAACTTCTGAATCATCAATTTCAGCAATAAACAACAATTTTCATAACTCACTAATAAAAAATTATTAAAATTTGTTAATTTTTATATTTTACATGATAATAATGATTAATAAATTACTTCACATATTGATAATGACGTTAGTTTAAAAATATTATCGGTTCTATTAAACAATGACAATCTTTAATTCAATGAACATTCACAATAACTGATTAATTTCCTATTCCATTAATTTTTTAAATTTCAAAGCGAATAAAATACTTTTGTAAACATTGAAATAGTTTTTTTTGCCAAAATTTATCCACTGAAGTGAGTTCTACTCACAAGGTGGGATATCAGTAGTATATAGAGTAACGTTGCACAGGAGTTGTTATCAGAGAGAGAGAGAGTGGAGTTTCTAAACATCAAAATGCATGATGCGATCAACGTGTATTGAAGACCAGAAGAGATGTGAAAGAAGACAGTTAAAAACCTACTTTTATTTCAAATGGGATGTTTGTTTGTGTAAAACTGTATCTTCTCGAAAACTACATATATTTCATTTGATATTGACTTCTTTGTACGTTACAATAGTATTTAAGATCAATATAAAGGCAATGGAACAAACAAATAAGTTTCAATTCAGTTTTCAATGATTTTGTATTATTTTGTGATTGATATTTTTTTTCACTGGAATTTGGTCAGTCTTAGTTAACACACGTGTGTATATATATATATATATATATATATATATATATATATATATCCTGTACGTATCGCCTCAATATTTGTCATGACGCATATTAATGTAGAATAGATCAAATATGGTTAGCAGTAGGATATCAGCTCTGAAATACTCGGGGTACATTCAGTGGATGAGTCTCAAAAAAAATACGATTGAAAACATGTCGTGAATTTGATTACTAGCTAGCTACATTACATCTCTTCCACATAAATCCATATCATTGTACTCTTTTGTCATTTAGAAACATTGAAACTTTTCTCATGAACACCTATTAGTACCAAATTCTTTTTTTTTTCTTTTGAAAAAAATCTTTACAGTAAACATGCATATTATTGCACAACTTGAAGCTGCAGATGCACCAGTTATTGTTGATGAAGTTGTAAGTTTTTTTTTGAATTCAATTATCAATGATTATTTAAAGATTGAACATTGAATAATAGGGTTGTGGTTGTTGTTGTTTTTCTAAAACATGGCAGAAATCCATAAAGTCATTGACAAGTGGACTGAGTCATGTCGGTAGTTGTCGACTACCTACCTGGTTGGGGTCCGCGAGATGATAATAATCGATGGTTAGATACCCTGAATGACATGGCTCAAAACTGTTTGCAATAGCACCGGTGCATTTATTCTCTGTGTTCTCTCAAATCCTAATCTTCTGGATTCCTCAACATCTCTAGTTTTGACTTTCTAAACTTATCTCACTGAATCATACTTCTTGAATAATATCTTCTAATCCTAACCTCTCGGATTACTTCTAATACCTTTACTATCTCTACTACCATTGGATTTGAATTGACAATGACATCTTTGTGCTGATGTGGTATGGCGACATGAACTGATGTACTTACGTACGAAGTTCTATGTTGCATCTGACTGACTGACTGTTTTTCTAAAATAAATGACATTGATGAGTCTATTTAGATTATTTCAAATACATTATTAAATAATTAATCTTAAAATGATCTAACTGTATTGCAGTACTAAAATCAGTTTCAGAAATAGTAAATCTACCAATGAGTCATTTTATTCTATTGAGCTACTACTACTACAGATTAATTGTAGTATTTAAATCACCATGATTTCTAATAAAAAGAAATTCTGTAGACAAATAAAAAAACTTGAAATGATCATTCATAATTGATAATATGTATTAATTACATAAAGCAGACAATAGTAGCAGTAGTAGTGGTAGTAGTAGTTAGTCGTAGTGGTAGTGACTCATTGAACATCAAAATATTTTTGAACAAGTCATCTCTGTTTGTTTGTTTGTTTCAACATATCAATTATGTCCAATAATTGTTTTTAATATCTATTCAAGGGCGTATATAAAAATTTTACTAGCTATTGCTTCACAAGGTTGAAAAAAAGTACAATTCAATACATATGTCGTTAGTTTGCAATCTACTGAGAAAAGGATGAATGTTAATAAGCTGTCGATTGTTGAATTGCTTACTTTCACATGTCAATCAATAATTGTTGTGTAACGGAAACTTGTAGGAGGAATATTCTGTTCTGAGTTGTACTAGACATATAATATTGAATAGAGCTATTATTATCAATAAAACTTTCTACTACATTAAAGTTATTCATATTCTAGTTACAAGTTCATTTTGGTTATTTCTTTTTTACTTAGCCGATCAATTATTGCCGACAGTTTTCACATAAAGATTGTAATTTTTACAGCTTTTAGAGTATAACTCCGCCTGTAGATCCTTTGGGGCTATTGCCGGTCTCAAGCCCGGATAAAGGAGGAGGGTTGGGATTGGGGTTGGCGACCCCATCCCGGAAAAAAAGTAACTTGCAAAAAAAGACGCTAATGAGGAAAAAATAATTCAAACCATGTAAACTCTGCTCTGGGAGTTAGAAGGTCTTCATTTAGAAGAGTTATGAAGTCTCATGATGAAAGCCGAGTTCCTTCGGAAGTCATGAGGCCGACGCTCATTCTGACAACCATATTTTTTTCTCTCCTATAATTCCTCTTATCGTTCAATGTAAATTCATACTCCTATTTCATTTGTATGTGTATTTTAGAATTTAACAAGTCTTGCACCTCGTAAACCTGATTGGGATTTAAAAAGAGGTGTTGAAAAGAAATTACGTAAATTAGAACGTCGAACTCAACGTGCTATTGCTGAGCTAATTCGTAAGTTGTTATTTTTCTGTTATTTTCCTACCACTCGACTATATCAGTCTATATATTCTACATGAGATTTGAAATTTAGGAGATTCTTAGCTTCATTCTCGTAGTAAGATCGTGCATTGTGGACAGATATTGAGCTAGCATCAAAAGCCTAACCACCGACTGCCGCGACGAGCTATGTTTTGTGGTGTAGGAGTAGGCTGGAAGAAAGTTAGGGGCGGCCAGACCAAAACATGGCAGAAATCCATGAAGTCACTGACAAGTGGAATGAGTCATGTTGGTAGATGTAGGCTACCTAGTTGGGGTCCGCGAGACGAAAGTCACCAATGGTTAGAGAGCTTGAACGACTTGGCTCAGAATCGTTTGCAATGACGCAGGTGCATCCACTCTTTGTGTTCTCTCTAATTCTAACCTTCTGAATTCCTCATAATATCTATCTTTCTCCTTCTAAATTTATCTCACTGAATTATACTTCTCGAATCATATCTTTGCTCCCTAATCTTCTCCATTACTGCTAATACTTCTATTATTGCTATCACTCTTGGATTTGAACTGACAGTTACGTCTCTGTGCTGATGTGGTATGGCAACCTGAACTGATGTACTTATGTACGAAGTTCTGTGTTGTATCTGTCTGTCTGTCTATCTAGCATCAAAACAACTTCCCGCATTATATTGTGCTTATCAATAAATACACTAGATAACGTTAGTTCTTAATGAAAACTAACTATAGACTGAAATACCTTCATTTAAATTACATATATTGTAATTTCTAAAAGAAATTATCAATAATTCTTATTGATTTCTTCTCATCTTCTTCTGTGCACAGGTGAACGTCTTCTTGAAACAAATGTCAATTCCACTGGAACAAAATCAATTGAATAATGAATAACCTGTTTTTCATTGTTTTATTACTACTATCATCATGTCTTGTATAAAATATACTTGTGAATAAAATGATTCATAAATAAAAGTTGTTATATTCGTTATCATGTGCAGTGTTCGAGATATGATCGCAACACGTGTTAACTGACACAGTAAGCCAATCAGAAGTGACCTATTGCGAAGGCCATTTGATGACCAGAAAATATCATTGGTCGTGAAATATCTTCCTTTTCTAAGTATATGGAATATTTATGTAGATGCGTATTTGTGCATATTGTTCGGTAGCCAAATTGACTTTTTCTTCTGCTTTTGCCTTCTCTCTCTGGAGTGGTGGGCAGTTCAAGCGGAGTAGGGATTGTAAGCGTCTCAAATTTGAACTCGATACATGCTAATTCTCCAAAATGACTGTTCAAATGAGAAGGCAAGAGCAGAACAAAATTCGATTTGGCTACCAGTTAATATGTACAAGTACTCGTCTACAAAGAAAAGCATATCTTGATCAATGATTTGTATTTATCCTTTAGAGGATATTTTCAGATGGTCATCAACTGGCCTTACTAGGTCACTCCTCATTTATTCATCATATCAATATTGCCTTGTTTGAACAATTAATGAATCTAAGAAATCGCAAAAGTTGTTGATACCATCGTGATGATAAAGTTTCTTTGACTACTCTCCCATTTATGGGTCACTTGAATTTCTACTCCTAGGTCGAACGTTTGAACCTTGTTTCACCTAGTTCGGTTCTGGGCACCTAGTCTTCATGCATGAAACAGTAAGGTTCAGATCTGAACACAGCACTTGTACTTAGTAAATGAATGTTAATGAATTTATTAGTGTAAAATTACGGTGAAATTAAAGGATAGTTTTAAAGCTGATCCATGCAGTGTGTTCTGTAAATTATCATTGAAAATTTTCTTGTTCTAGTTGTCTGCTATTTGGTGCTTCATGAACTTTATTATTTAGTAGTGCTAGTGAGTTTCAACTGTGGAATATCCATTTTAGGTTTAAAGTGTTACAACATAAACTTGTTTGTACTAAATGACTGTACTTGAAACAAACACCACTCATCCCGCCAACTTAAGTTTATATCACAGTCGAGTGTTTATTTGTCACTAAGTAGGATCATAGAGTTACTGACCGTGAAACTGTTTCCTATTAGTCTAAGTATCCCACTAAACATTATTATTTCAAATTTCTTACAACTTGAACAGTTTACGAAAATTTAATAGTATCATTATTGTTTTGTTAGGATATTCACCAAATATCCTACGAAGAATCATTTTGTTAGTGTGAATTCTACTGGTCGATTCCTATTGGTCAATATTATAGTCGCCCTAGATATCAATGCCACGTGCTCTATTCTTGTTTCTTATTGGTTGTCCTGATTGTCAATGTTACTTCAAATATTGTTTCCTGTTGGTCGTCTTAACTGTCAATGTCACAGACTTCGACGCTGTTTCCTATTCGACCTAAATGTATATATACCCATCATCTGTAACGTTTTATGACTCGGATCCTCAGTCCTGGATCCTGATTTTCATCTGGGCTCGGAGCTCGTACTTTCTGGTTCTACTTCATATCAAGTCTTCTTTCACTCAATGGGGGTTGGGACAGTCGGGTTAGAGTAGCATGTCGCGTCGCCGGATCATCGATCCTCGCTCTCGTTTTCCGACTAAGGTAAACTCGTAACACTTCAGGCATATCCAAATGACATGTTTACGTGCAAGCGTAACATGTTTGCAGAAGGAATGAATGTCAAAGATTAGCTTACGTACTGATACATTGTTGCTTAGTTGTATTCAGCTACACTGATTACTTGTTAGAAGCATATAGTTAGCAGCATCTTAAATATATTTATTCTTTATTTTATAACTAGTTGTTAGGGACGTTAGATCCCCAGAACTCATTTGGAAACGGTCCTCATCTTGTAATTTATTTCTGAAACTTGGAATTTTTATGTTTTCGCGCGAAGAGACGGTTAGTTGACCCTCAGCTTACATTTCCCACTCGGAAATCCCTGACTGTCATTGGTTTGCGGACTTCATTCAGTACGCTATTTTGTGGCTCTACCAAGGGCGTTTCTATCATGTATAAATAAGCTTAATTAGTATTTTCCGAATGTTTGTAGAAAATATTCTCTAAACCTTATCAAGACTTCTTGATCTAGTTAGCCGGAGCTCGGATAATTGGATTAGAATAGCCTATCGTGTCACTGAGTCATTGCTTCCGTTCTGTTTACTGAGTAAGGTGAACTCGTAATAGTATCAAGCATATCAATCGAAGAGCATATCACTAGTCGAATAGGGTCAATGTTTATTTTGTTTCCTCTCAACTAGTGAGCCCCAAATGAGTCGGTTGTTTGATTCATGTTCTATGATGATAAAACGTCTTGACTACAAACTCCATAGTATAAGTATATTTCAATTGATTAATACTCTAAGTTAATAAGTTGTCTATTGAAAATTCAACTAGAAGAACAATTACGTATAGAGTTAGTTTGTATGTAGTCTTTCTGTTATGTACAACATATTTTGATATGCTTTTGATTACTAAAGATATAAGTCTGATGAACAAATTCAAAATTCATGAAGTGTTATTAAATTATCAAAACAATTGAGTAATTTAAATGAGGAGGTTTTTGAAGATGGATGGATTGTGGATAATTACAAAGTCCAGAACTATCGGTTTACCCAGTTTAAGACTCGTCAGCTCAATGTGCTTGAATCCCAGTGTTGCTGTTTACACTAGGATTTACACAGTAACCTTTGTTTCAAATGCAATAATTGAAACCATTACTACTAGTAAAATTAGTTTAGATCTGGTTTTTATAGCGAATTGACCTAAGCCAAAGACAGCTGCTGAAAACTAATTTCTAATGATTTTAAAAAATAAATTAAGAACTTCCACAACCACATAATGCAAATTACATGTGATCACTAGTGATTAGCTCCGTGAGGAAGTTTCTCCAGGTTCTAGTGAGAAGTCATGACCAGTGGAGTTCAACCCTGTTCAGATGGGAAGCAGTGCTCGATGAAGACAATGGATGAGGTTGCGCAGGACCGTAGATTGATCGAAGTTAGACATTAACACCGCTAGATACTGACTCAGTGGTCCAGGGGTTCGGCGTTCACGTGCAAGACCGGAAGTCCTGGGTTTGGATTCTGTGGGTTGCAAGAGTCGTAGATGCGCACTACTAATCAGTTTACAATCAATAACTGTGGTAGAGAATCATATTTTAATTCTCACCTATTAAATCTTAACAACACTGCTGATGAGTCCCACACTACGACGAAACGTCCGTTCGGTGCTCCCAGGTTTCTAATGGTGGTTCAACATTGATCGATTAGTGATTTTAAAAAGTAAATCAACAATCTCCATAGCCCCATAATGCAGAAAACCAGAGAGCCATGAGCTACTGTTTTATCTTAGTACGAGATTCCTCAATTGTGGTTCCTCACCATCTTGTTAGGAATACAGTTCGATACCTGCATTCGGCCTATCAAGTCAACAGTATTTAGACTACTCACTTTTATACATATCCAAGTAATGTTTTGTACTAAAATGAGATAGCTATGTCGCGCTCCTTGGTTATAATTGATTGTCTAGTTCAAGTATCATAAATGCACAATAGTTTACATCAATCAAATATAAAATAATTTAAGTCTAGTTTCTTGAACTTAACGATGCCATTTTGAAAAATTTACACAATGGTACACTAAATAAATAACATGGATTTTTGGACAGTTCAGGTCGAACCATTATATCAATCTTTTTGACTAACAGATTATTTTGTTGGTAGAATTTTTTGAATTAAAGTTGAATCGTTTAATCATGAAGCATTCATTGTACTTTTGAACAAAACAAACTTCGATTAGGTCATTTATTTTCCGTCATCAGTCAGTCAGTTACAACATCGAGCATCATATATACGTATATAAGTTCAGGCTGCTTGCCATACCACATTAGCATAAAGACGCAATAGTCATCTCATATCCCATAGTGTTATAGATGGTGGAAGCATTAGCGGTAATGGAAGAAGTTATTTAAGATGTGTAATTGAGTACAATAAATTTAGAAGTAGATAGATAAAGGTGATGAGGAACTCAGAAGATTGGAATTCGAGAGAACTCAAAGAGTGGATGCACCTGCGCCGTAGCAAATGATTTTGAGCCATGTCGTTCAAGGTCTCTAACCAATGGTGAATTTCGTCTCGTGGACCCCAACCAGATAGCCTACATCTACCAACATGAATCAGTCAACTTGTTAGTGATTTCATGGATTTCTGCCATGTTTTGGCCTGGCCACCCCTAGCTTTCTTACAACCTTCTCTTACACCACAAAACATAGCTCGTTGAGGCAGTCGGTGGTTAGGCATACATAACACATGTCCCAACCATCTCAAATGATGAAGTTTCAATACTTCATCTATTGATTTGCCTTCCCTACCCCATTATGTCTATATGAGCTTTTTATTGTTTGAAGAATAGAATTCTTCTGAAAGTCACCAACTCCTACGCTCTGATCAAATAGAATTTTTACTGTTAAAACTGTATTTTCTTCTGTTGTTTCATTCGTTCCCTACCACTGATTTTTCTACCGGACTTTTTAATCCTTAACCTACTAGTAATTTACATATTTTCTCACAGAATATATCAGTCAGTTAATAAGTTCAAATAAAGTTTCGATTAACCTTTAATGAAATAATTTAATGAAGTAAACTGTACAAATACAATTTATCATGTACACAAAATATGAATTTGATAAAATATCCAGCAGACTAGACAGTTGAGAGGGTAATAATTACTATATTTCAAACAAAAAGTCACTAATGTAATTGATTACTGTCTGTTATTTATCGATACTCATCATTTTATTTCATATTATTAGTCAGTGAGTTGCAACATAGAACTTCGTACGTATGTACATAAGTTCATGTTGCCATACCACATTAGCACAGAGATGCAAATGTCAAATCAAATCCCACAGTGTTAAAAATAGTAGAGGTATTAATGGTAATGAAGAAGACTAGGGTTTGAAGATATGATTCGATAAGTATAATTCAGTGAGATAAGGTCAGAAAGACAAAGGTAGGGGTGCTGACGAATCCAGAAGATTAGGATTTGAGAGAGCTCAACGAATGGATGCACTTGCGCCATTGCAAACGATTTTGAGCCATGTCGTTCAAGGTCACTAACCATTGGTGACTTTCATCTCGCGGACCCCAACCAGGTAGTCTACATCTACCAACATGACTCAGTACACTTGTCAGTGACTTCATGGATTTGTGCCATGTTTCGGTCTGGCCGCCCCTAGCTTTCTTACAACCTATTCCTACACCACAAAACATAGCTTGTCGTGGCAGTCGGTGGTTAGGCATACGCAGCACATGTCCCAACCACCTCAACTGATGAAGTTTCACCACTTCATCTATTGATCTGCCATTCTTATCTAGTACTCGTTTCCTAACGACAGCATTGCTTACTCGGTTGTCCCATGATACTCGGGCAATGCTTCAGAGACATCTATGATCGAATACTAGTAACGTACGAACATCTTCTACTCTTACCGGCCATGTTTCGCATCCATATAGTAGGACGGAGAGAACTACTGAGCAGTCAACTCGTCCTTTGGTTAGCAAACGGATATCTCGCCTACGTCAAAAATGATGCAGGTTGGCAAAAGCCAATCGGGCCTTCTGTATCCGTGCTGAGATTTCGTCAGTCACCAGGCTATCGGCGCTGATGAGACTCTCCAGATAGGTGAAGTGATCAACACGCCCAACTACTTCACTAACTATCACTAGTTCAGGTGCCGATGCAACCCAGTCTTGAAGCAACATTTCGCATTTCATATTATTAACATTGTACGCTATACTAAATGACAATAAATGTTTGAATACACAGAAAAGAAAGTTTGTTATGATTGAAGAGGAAGCCAATAATAATAATAGTAATCATAAACTTGAAAAAAAACTGTAATATTATGATAAATGAGTAGTATTTTTAAAATCGGTTAGTTTCAGATTATTATGTTAAGAAATATATTGGACACTGAATTGTGAATTGTAGACAAATTAAGCGTATATTCACCAACTAAAATGCTTCTACATGAGAAAGTAAAACATAACCATTATACTATGTAATACAACATGAATACATTTTCATGCCTTGACTCTATGATTAACACTTTACTTGGTTGAAAAATTCCCAATGATGATAGATGTAGTAAACTTTAAAATTAACTATTTTAATTAATAAAGTATGGGTTCACAGAATTTTATTGATCAATATAGAGCGCAGTTTGTGTAAACTATAGAATTCACATAGTTTGAATCATGAAGTGAATTTAGCTGGACTATCAATTTACTACCAAGAAATAGGTATTTTGTTCTAGTATGGGACTACTCAGATAAAAAACATCAATAAGCTTTCTGTCTAATGGGTGGAACATTTGATGTCTAGGCTATTGAACCGACACTCAATGGTATATAAATCAAACTTTATTCGATGCATGACGCTACTCGACCATCTCCCACTGATGAAGGTGGATAATAGTGTTTCCAACTCAACATAGTTGAGCTTCACTAATCAAGGTCTTGTTATTAGAATTTCAGGGATCACGTCTTAAATCTAGTCACCAGCTGACACAAGATTATTATGAGTAAGAACTTTTGATGGAGATCTTAGAATTTTTTTTTTAGATTAAATGACAAATTGATCTTGTTTTGAGACAGTGACCTAGAGAAGATCAGTTCGACATTTAATCTACTAAGATTCCCAGAAAACTTTATACTGATCACAATCTTGTATCAACTAGGTGGCTAACTTGAAGCTGCAATTCCTGGATTTCTAGTGTGAAGTTGTGATCAATGAAATTCAACTATGTTGAATTTCAAACACCCCAATTATTCACACTTTGGGCAATGATTTTAACCATGATCACACAATGTTTCGAAATTTTATGAATTGAGGTAGAAAAACGTTTTTAAAGTATAAAAGAATGAATATTTTTCTTTTCTCTCCACACTTCCAATCTGTGATGGATCGTGTTGATGTTGAAGATCATTTTCTTTTCTTAAAGTTTCATACATAAGAGAGATAAATTGAAATTTGAATGATAAAAGGCAATTTCTTTCAAAAAACGAAAAGTCATTAAACATGAAAGTTACTAAAATTTAATTGAATTGAGAATAGAGATATTTAAGAACTAGTGCTCATGTACATGCGCATGGTACAACTATTGATCAAAGCATTGTTGATGTTCAATATTGAATGGCTTATATCAATACACACCGACAATTATAGACATACATTCGATTGGAACAATGAAGAAATTCTGAATAGCCGGAGCACAAAGAACACTAGAGAATTTTCAGAAGTTTGGCACTCACGTTAATCGGCAGTCAACAAACACATAGACTTTGATCCGATTCATCAACCAATCAAAGAATGATAAGTGACATAGGATCAAGAAACAGATCAAAAAAGGGGGATACAATCAAAACAAAGATGCAAACAACGACAGGTTTAAGGTCAACGTCAACCAATCAAGATCGCGGTTAGCAGAACAAGCTACAGGTCAAACGTGGAGAAATTCGAATACTTCACTTCTATCCGAAGAAGTTTGTGTTGATGATGTTGTTAAGAAGAAGAACAATGAAAGCTCCACAACAAAAACAGCCAGCTCAGAAAACGCAACACCACCACCACAATCATCCACCTGTGCTACAAATTTTCTTCACCATCTCAATATTAAATCCTAAGTAGAAAAACAAAGTTTTTACCTTGATCGTTTATTCGCTGAAGTGGTTAGACAAAAAGAGGTTGAAAATAAGGCGGGCGACAATGGTTTTGTGCTTATTATTAAAGTTCGAACCCGTTGCTTAATGGGCTAAAAACCAATTTACTCCCTTAACACAACCTTCCTTCTCTTTTTTTAATCAGTTTTAAGAAAGGATTTGTTTTACAGCAAATCGTTATCCACCTGTCAATTCTATTCATGTGAATATCTACATTCTTTTTATTTATTTTTATCGACTCTAATTATCCAACAATATAAACAAAGTATCCTTTTAAAAATTTTATCAATCAGTCAGTCAGATGTAACGTAGAACTTCGTACGTAAGTACATCAGTTCATGTTGCTATACCACATCAGCACAGAGATGTAATTGTCAATTCAAATCCCATAATAGTAATAGAGGTAGTAAAAGTATTAGAAGTAATCAGAGAGGTTAGGATTAGAAGATATTATTCAAGAAGTATGATTCAATGAGATAAGTTTAGAAAGTCAAAACTAGAGATGTCGAAGAATCCAGAAAATTAGGATTTGAGAGAACACAGAAAATAAATGCACCGGTGCTATTGCAAACAGTTTTGAGCCATGTCATTCAGGGTCTCTAACCATCGATTATTATCATCTCGCGGACCCCAACCAGGTAGGTAGTCGACAACTACCTGCGTGGCTTAGTCCACTTGTCAATGACTCAATGGATTTGTGCCATGTTTTGGTTTGGCCGCCCCTAACTTTCTTCCAAAAATAATTTATCAATAGTGTTTCAATAATAAACCTTTCAAATTAGATGATCTTCATGATATCTTTAATTCAACTTGAAGTAACTGATACTACTACTACTACTACTACTACTACTACTACTACTGACCTTTTGCACTAAAAATAGTATGTATTACATTGTAGTGTAAAAGAAAATTGTCGGAATACTTATATTCCAATGTGATCTGTGAATTCTTTTAGCTTCGATGAGTGTATGTGTGTTTGTTTGTTTGTGTACAGCATTTTTTTTTGAAAGAGTACGTAGTAATTTTTGAAAATAAATTTTTTTCTAACGTTTTTTTTCGTTTCTCATTAGTCGTAGTAGTAGCAGTAGTAGAGGTAGTAGTACCATTCTACACCTACATTTAAAAGAATTTCCTATTAAACTCTGATAATTATGATTAGTATATTATTTTCAAACTTTTAAATGTTGTTGTCGAAAAGAATATTGTGTTTTTTTCTCTTTTGTTGAAAAACTAAAACAAATCTCTACTTTTTTTCTTTCTAATTAAACCATAATTAACTTACATAATCTAACTCTAGTTTTATTAAAATTGACAGAAATGTAAAGTTTATTTTTATTTTTTAATTTTATTATTTTTTTAAATATACAAGATAATGAATTGTTTAGTAGATAAGGATTTCTGTTTTCATTTTCATTAAAAAAATTTCAGAAAATCATAATATATAATGTAGAATTAATTTATTTATCTTGAATAGTAAGTAGAAAGTTCACAAAACAAGATCAGTTTTTATAAAGTACAGATTATTCAATAAACAAATTGACACGTTGGAATTTTCTTAATGTGTAGATGTTTTTGTTCATTTTGTTTTAGATTTAGTCGGAAATGAACGGATAAAATATTTTTTAACAAACAACATTGGATGCTGGCCCAATGGTCCAATGGTTAGGCGTTCGCACACAATACCCAAGATCCCGGGTTCGAATCCTGTGAGGTGCAGCAGGAGTCGTGGATGCGCACTGCCACTGATGAGTCCCATACCAGGACGAATCGGTCGTCATTCAGTGCTTCCAGGTTTCTAATGGTGGTCTAACAATGATTGATTGATTGATGATTTCAAATGTGTAAAAAATACAAAACCTCCAAAACTCTGCCCGAAAAAACTATTTATTATTCATGGTACACTAGGGATCTATTTTTTTTTGAATGAATTTCTCGAATTTTCTTTAATGGTAAGAGATAATATTTGAAGTAGTGAATCACAAAACAAGTGTAAATCGACTCTGTTCATAATGCTGCTATGTAGCTATTCGAAATACTACCGACTGACTAAATTCAGATATTCGTATACGACCTAAATACTGTTCCCAAAATCTCCAATTTATATCAGAACACAACAACGTTAGATGAAGTTTTAGAAGGAATAAAGTAAGGGAGGAATTATAAGTTTTACAGATAATGCAATATTTATACAGTTAGGTTGAATAGGAAACAACATTGAAGTCTGTGCAATGACAGTTAGGACCACTGTAATATTGACCAGTAGCAACTGACCAACAGAATTAGGCTTCCAAAAATAATTCTCTTCGGATGTTTGATGAATATCTTAACAGAATAAGAGATGATTATATGTTGAGAATGAACTAGGATTACAAAAACTCATAACTCTGATATTCCGTCAAACAGATAAATGATACAATGATTTGTAATGTGTGTACTTTAATGTCGAGTTCATAGGGCTTGGTCTCTTCATCCTTTGAACAATTTATGTAATCTATTCTTCGTCAAGTTATTATTCACACGTCTTCCGACCTTGTTCACTATTCGCTCTTATTATGGTTATTTCTCTTCAAATATATGTGCGCACTTCTTACTTCACTTATTACATGTCTAGCTTATTTTTGTCTGACTATAAATACTGAGTTATGCTTTATCGCATGGAGTTAACTGGCCGGCATTATCCATTTCACTTCGCTTTACTTCCAAGCTATGTATTCTCATGTAGGTCTGCATGGAAGACCGCTTGAAATAAACTGATCCAACCGAATCCGTATTCGGATTCTTATTACCACCGTCGCACAAACGGGGTCCACCTAAGTATGATATACGAAATCTGAAAGGGAGATTTATTTCATTGACTGTTCAATAAATATGGATTCATATCACAGGCCAGTAAAATGGTGATCCCGATGACGAACATTACACGGTTACTAAAGATTCATGTAGGATTTGACAATCTTAAATGAATGATTCTTCTAGTGAGTTAATGTTCTCGTTCTGAGGAGTCTTTGAATAAGAATTGTTAGAATATCCTAAGAGAATTACTTGTAAGTCTAATACATTTGGTCAATTCCTATTGGTTAATTCCTACTAGTCCATATTATAGTCGTCCTAGCTATCAATGTCACTTCGTATGTTTTTTCATATTGGTTGCGTTAACTGTCAATGTCACAGACTTCGATGCTGTTTCCTATTCGACCTAACTGTATAAATACGTATTATCTATAACATTTATGACCCGGACCCGGATCCTGATTCTCTTCTGGACTCAGACCTCGTACTTTCTGGATGCCTGTAGAATACAGGTTCTACTTTATATCAAGTATTCTTCTTTTACACAATGGGGGGTTGGGAAAATCGGATTAGAGTAGCATGTCGTGTCATCGGATCCTCGATCCTCGCTCTCGTTTTCCGACTAAGGTATACTCGTACTATGTCAAGCATATCAAAGTGACATGTTTACGTGCGTGCATAACAAGAATGTTCTAAGTTATCAATTATATTAGCTGTTTGTCTAAGTATCATGATGTTAGACAATATACTTTGAAATGAACTGCATCAAAATCGTAAATTCAGTCATTTTTTTAAAAAATATATTATTGTGTTGAATCAAATTCAACTATGTCCTACGATACGTTGCTCCATAGTTTGTCAATTTCAGTAAGAATTATACAAAAATGATACTCTAATGATATTTTTTAAAATGAAAATCTAATTGACTGATTACACAAAGTAATTGGATTTTCGAATCAACAAAAACATCAACGGTATGATAACAAACGATGAGAAGAGACGAAATAGGAAAAAATGGTTATGATTATGTAGATTGTCTTTTGAGAAATTTATAATAATCATTTATGGATGAAAAGATATAATATTGAATTTAAGATTTAAAGGAACTCACTGACTGGTCAAGCAAAGGTAGCATTTCTACAATCGAAGAACATCTGAAACTCAAAACAACTACTAACCAACACCAAAAATCCGAATTTTCAATACAATTGTCAAAACAGTTCTACTGTATATGGTGGAAACTTGGAGAGCCACAAAGGCCATCATCCATAAGATACAAGTGTTAACCAACAGTTGTCTGTGCAAGATACTGCGGATACTTTGTCCAGACACCATCAGCGACAACCTATTGTCGGAGAGAACACGTCAGATCCCAGCTGAGAAAGAAATCAGGAAGAAGCTCTGGAAGTGGATAAGACACATATATTGCAGAAAGTACCCAACTACGTCACAAGACAAGCCCTCAACTGGAATCTTTAAGACCGAAGGAAAAGAGGAAGACCAAAGAACACCGGGAATCGGAGAAAGACATGAGAAGAATGAAAAACAATTGGACAGAACTAGAAAAGAGATCCCATGTCAGAGTAGATTGGAGAATGCTAGCCGGCGGCCGATGCTCTACTAGCGGTAACAGGCGAACGTCAGTATGTAAGATTTAAAGGAAGATAAGTAATGAAACAAATTTTACACCGTTATCATTCAAAATCTTCAACCAATCATTATCGTTTATTATACAAGTACTTAGATAGGATACACATTACGAAAAGCACCGAACTGCGTCACAAGACAAGTCCTCACATGGAACCTCAAGGCAAAAGGAAAAGAGGTAGACCAAGGAACACATTACGCTGAGAAATAGAGAAAGATATGAGAAGAATGAACAAAAATTGGACAGAATTGGAAAGGGAAGCCCAAGACAGAGTTGGTTGGAGAAAACTGGTCGGCGGCCTATGCTCCATTGGGGGTAACAGGTGAAAGTAAGCAAGTAAGTCATGTAAGTACTTAAGTATTAAGCTTCAATCTTCTAACATGACTCAGTTCATTAGTCAGTCATTTGATACATTGTTACCATTTCTTCGTTTAGTTTCACGTAACTTTTTTCCACTCAAGTTAGTTATCAGTTCATAATACGCCTATGAGTACGTGATATATTCAATAGGTGGTATACATTAGATATGTTCCAAGCCCTGAATTAATCGATTGCAAGTGAATCTAGTTTACTATTTCAAAGCCAGACCAAACTCCATTAATTAATAAATGATGATTGCTACACTTCATTTAAAAATTTCCTTTAATCAATGATTATTTTTAAAGAAGGCATTTTTTTTCATCTGTATCGTATAACATACCATAGAACTGTGATTCATTCAACTGTTCACAATGACTCCAAAATTATCTCTCCTCTACACATACATACACACATACATACTATACATCCAGTATGTTAATTAGAGTGTTTGTTTTGCCAGTGCATTTTAAAAATAAAATACTCATACGAAAAAAAAGAATGCAGCTTTTATGATAGAATTTGACGCTAGTAGTTTCTTCTATTTCGGTTTGTATATATTGCTGCCCATTTTTCAATTGAACAATGAAACAAGTGTTTGTGTACGTACACATCATGGTAAATGGCGTCTAAAATGAACAGAAACTACGAAACAATACAAAATGTAACGATCAATAACAATAATTATGTTTATTATTCATCGAGACAATAAATAAATCATTTAACGGGTAGCAATATAGTCGCCGTCATTACATGACATTACACAATTATGATGGATAAGTGAAAAAGATCATGCTATGATGAATTCATTGATATGGAATTAAAGAGAGCTGAGGCATTTGAATACCAGTAATGATAATAACACAGTACTAAACTGAAACTGAATCAATTTAACTACTGATGATAGTTCAATATACATGGTCTCATGAGGATGTTGTCTTATCCAGTTGAAATTACATAGATTAATGGGGTGCACAAACCGACTGTATTTGTTTGTTACGATGTTTGGTGAAATCCTTTATTTAGAATTATGGAGATTGCTATTTATTAATGAAATCATAAGTCAGTCATTGTTAGAACACCATAAGGATCATGGAAGCACTAAACAGGCATTTATTCCTGGTGAGGGACTCACTAGCAGTGCGCCTCGACGACTCCTGCACCTCGTAGGTTTTGAACCCGGGCCCTTCGGTCTTGCACGCGAACGCCTAACCTCTGGACTACTGGGTCGGCATAAACGTCATTACTGTTTAAATCTGATCAAATTGGCGATTTTACGCTACCTCACCGATTTGTCTTCGGTACTTATTGCCTACACCCGACAGGGTTGAACTCCATTGGTCACTTCTTCTCACCAGAACTTCGAGAAGCTTTTCACCGGGCTAGTCACTAGTGAGCACATTGTACGATTCTTCAATTAGAGTTATGGAGATTGTGAATTATTACTGAAATCATGAATCAATCATTGTTAGGTTCCCGGTTTGAACCCTATGAGTAGCGAGAATTGTCGATGTGCACTGTCAATGAGTCCCACACCAGGACGAAACGGCCATCCAGTGTTTCCATGTTCCTAATGGTGGTCTAACAATGACTGATTCATGATTAGGTAAGATTATTTGAATTCAAGACTGGAATTAATTAATAGGAAGTTTTGTATGACTTGAATTTTTGTCACTGTTGAAATCCATAAAAACAAGGTGGAATTTCGTAGAACTCCCAGCAGAAAAACAAGTGTTATTCAATCATTCAGCAAAAATGTTTTTCAGATGATGGTGAACAAGATATGTTGCTGGAAAGGAGGTTTGTTAAGTGTTATACATTTTTGATCTGGGTAATTTAATCTTAAAGTTGAAAAAAAACTATTAGAATTTCTCTCTCTACACTTGATCAACATTTTTCTCTGTTTGACCTGAAATTCAGTTGATTTTTGTTCACGATTATTGCGTCACTGTTGATACATTTTTACTTTCTTTGTTTGCCTTGATTAATTCTACAGATGAACATGATATTTTTTTTAAAATGAATATTTGATAGATAAGATTAATTTCATTGCCTACCTAATTGACGAATGAGGAGTGGTCTAAGAGCCGCATTTGTAAAAAAAACTCTGATTTTCTTAGCTTTTAGTGCTTGATTTTTTAACATTTATAGAATCCAGTATTTAGAGAATTTTAATTGGTCTGCATGAAATCTAGGTTCTTGAATATTCACAAATATATTAGAAAACGACTAAACTATTACGGTATAATTAAATTGTTAGAAATATACTATTTAAATGGTCAAAAATATGGAAGTAATTACTTGTTTGTCAAGAGAAAAATACCCTTTTTCTAAGCAAGAAATGTGATTTTATCTGTGATGAGAGACAGATCATTTCAATGAACTCAGAAGTGAACCTAGAAAGCGTTACGGTAGACGCGAGAAAGTCAAATGCCCAGGTAAAATAGGATTATGCCATTTTAAATAATCAGACTCTTTTATAAATTTCGATAGAACGATGAAAATACGGAGTTAATCTGAAAAATGTGATGTATTCGCTTTATACATTTTGAATAATCTGGTTACTCATATACTTGTCGATGCATTTTAGATGAAATGTTCAAGGATTGAGCTGCTGATTGGTCTGTATTCTCCTTTAGATCGCCATGCATTATAGTGCATGCTTCACAAGAGCAAGTAAACTGACAAATAAACACTGTGGTGTCCCTAAGTGGCAGTCTGTCTTTGATACTCTCCTAAATATATTTCCTGCTGGAGAGAACAGTTAAATAAAGAGTTTGTGTCAAGGATCGATTCTTTAGTATCTTGGTTGCAGTATTTCCATGCATTCAACGTTCAAAAATAAAGCTTACTTTGGAACAGTTGAATTACTTTCAGGTTTCAGATCGCTGTAAAGGAACCTAGAAGAGAAACCACTCTCCAGACCTGTTTATCATATTATATTCAGGTCATCATCTAATTTATCTTCGGTGTGTATTCATTTAGCTCTCAAGGATAGAGAATGAATTGAAATCCTCTTTATACTCAATGGCAGCCAACTTTGAAAGTTCTTATACTGCACATTCCAGGTCGGCTTTCTGTACGGTGATCGTTGTTATGACCCTTATTATTTCTTTTTAGCGACTCAATGGACTTTTTTGGTACTTCTAAAATTGACAAGGATCCTACAGCACTTAAAGAACTCAATGGGTTTCTACGACGGGCTGTAAAGCTTGCAATAGTGAATACAAAAATCAACTATCTGAAAAGCTGTATGGATAAACATGGATACCCGAAACTATTTTAGAAGACACTCCATTGAAACCACATCCCCCAAGCTGCCGTACACTTAAACTTTTGGCCTTAAATCATATCTATGAGGTAACGCTCAGGTTGTCTGAAAAGGGAGATAACATTGCCTTAAAAGAACATGCCCTGTACGAATTATCAAGTGGAGGATGTGAAGAGTTCAAAGAATATGTCTATACAATCAGAGAGAAATGGTCTGAAGATATTACACTGAGACTCACGAAAAGTTTAAAACAAAGGGGGTCGAAACCACTATTAGAAACCTGAAAGCACTGCGAGGCCGTTCCGCCCCACAGTGTGTATCCACAACCCCCACACTCTAGAATCCCCTTCATTTGTAACAACCATGTGGTCGCTCGTGACTAGCTTCACGATGTATTCTTGGAGTTCTAGCTGGAAGCCGTGACCAGTGGAGTCCAATCGGTGCTAGGTAGGAGACAGTTATTTGCCTCAGGCAGTGGGTGAAGATCATGAATTGGCTCAGATCAGTCGGTGATTTTAACTATGAAATACAATCTCTTCAAAACACATTTTAATGAAGGCTTCCATGGACCTAAGAATTTGACCCTGACAGATTATACGCAACGTCTTAAAAGCCGTGTTTTTGTCGATTCGATGCCAAATTTCAATTATGTGCTTTGCTATTGATGGACTTCGTTTTCTACTTCCCACTTTAATCGAACCATTTGACATTACTTGCCTTTTTGTTACCTAGAGTAGTTAGACAGTTTCCTATTCTTTCCATCCTATGTTAATTTTCTCTCTCCTTTACTGACAGTTATCAACTAATGTTAATTTGAACCCTCATCAGTTTTGATTGAAAATGCTCGACAAATATATGCGTGACCAGAATGTTTGAAATATATGACGTAAATACATCACATTTTCCAAATTAACACCGTCTTCTCATTGTTTTTTCAAAAACTAAGACAGTTAAGGACGTATCATTTGACAAGAACGACGTGATTCAAACCAAACTTATTTATAAAATGAATATAATCAACTTCCATTGAAACCAAACATAAACAGAATACTCAAGAATCAAGATAACTTCATATTTATAGTAAAATAAAAGGTTATTATCATATAGAAGACAAATAGGAAGGATTTCTTTAAGCTTACACCTACATACAAATACATATACATAGAAAGAAGAAATTAAAACATTTTCCCAGTCTTATGGATATTCATAATTGCCTACACACTTTGATGTTTGCGTGAGTTAAGTAGTGGTGTTTAACATCTAGCTGATGCCCATGTAAACACTGATGGTTGCGGCTCTTTATGAAGAAGCGTTTCTACCCGTAACTACAGTTTGTTTTTGTTACGCTCGTCAATTGATATGCTTGAAACTATTACGAGTTCACCTTACTCGGTAAACGAGAGCGAAAACAAATGATTCAATGACACGATAGGTTACTTTAATCTAAGTGCCCCAAGGCCTCACACTAAGTAGATGATGAAGTCTTGATATGGCGTAGAAAATGTATTCTACAAGCACCTAGAAAATATGAGGTTCACAGGCATACAAATTGAGTTTATTTATACATGACAGAAGCGTCCTTCGGAGAGCCACAAAATAGCGTACTAAACTAATGCATCAACTAATGACAGTCAAGGATTTTCTTGGTGAGAAATGTAAGCTCAAGGTCAACTGATCAGCTCATGCTCAAAAACATAAAATTCAAAATTAGGAGCTTTATCAAGTGAGCTCTTGGGATCTAAGGTCCCCAACAGTTTTTAATGAGCTTGTCTTCTTTTATCGTTGTACTGTTTGGGTTGTATAAGATTAATGATGAAATTTCTATCAGCTAATGAAAAGTACCTATTTCCGGAAACCCTAATAATCTGTTTTATAATCTTAGAAATATTCTTCATATAGGGTAGGATGATTTGTTAACTAATTTTTGAGACTTTAAGTCGTTCTATCTGTTCGACCAACTAAATCGCTTTGGTAGTTATGTAGTGAACGAGAACACAGGTGAGGCATCCGGATCGTATCTAACGAAAATTACAGAGTTAGTCAGTAACATTGGAAAACCATATCGTAAATCGTTAATTTGCAAAATATCAGTCCATCATATCGAACTGGACTGTCCCTGTTGCAAAACATCAATCCATTGTCACTATTCATGCGTTTCATACAAATTCCATTGTGTTCTAACTCTTCCTTTCTTGATCTTCCCCCATCTTCTTCTGCCAGACATTACGTTGACACTCACATCATATACTACTTATAAGTAGCTCACACCACAGTTACACTTAATTTTAGAGAGATAAAACTGTGGTTAACATTAAAAGGCATAATTGTTGACTTTCGGTTGTGGAATGTACGATTATCAGTTTCAGTAGGCAGTAATTTTGTAGTTCAAATAGCCTTTGCAAGATCGTTACTCATAAATGATCATCTTCAAAATTTGAAATGAATAAAATATGGATTGAACATTGATCGTAGATAATTTTTGATCTGTTATACTTGATTATCCCTTATTTATCAATAAAAATTTTTGAGAACAGCGATTGTTTTTTTTTCTTACGGTCACTTTTCAAAGTTCGACAATACTTCTTGCAGATTTTTTAATAGTACATATTACTTTCTACATCATAGAATAGTAGATCACCATTAGAAACTTGGAAGCACTGGATGGCCGTTTCGTCCTGGTATGGCACTCATCAGTGGCAGTGCGCATCCACGACTCCTGCACCTCGCAGGATTCGAACCCGGGATGTTCGGTATTGTGCGCGAACGCCTAACCATCGGACCACTGGGCAGTAACGACCAAAGACAAATGGGTGAGGTCGCGCAAAATCCGTAGATCAATCAGATTTAGACATTAACACTGTTGGATGCCGGCCCAGCAGTCTGATGATTAGGCGTTCACGCACAACACCGAAGGCCCCGGGTTCGAATTCTGCGGGGTACAGGAGTCATGGATGCGCACTGCAACTGATGAGTGCCATACCAGGACGAAACAGCCATCCAGTGCTCCCAAGTTTCTAATGGTGATCTAACAATGATTGAGTGATGATTTCAAATGTGTAAAAAAACACAAACCTCCAAAACTCTGCTCGAAAATATTCCATATGTATATTTTTTGATAAATTACACAATAAACTACACTTTCTCTCTGTTTCACAACCATGTCAACATAGTAAGCAGGATTTCCTTTGTCATTTCTCTCTTAGCAAAGTGGGTGTTGTTATTACGCTTTATTGTAAAATTCTAGTAATAATAATAATGATAATTATAATTATTGCTTGTGCAAGCTGTGTTTATTTTCTCTTCAAAACTATGAACCACAAGAAAAATATCGGTCAAAGTATCATGATCCTATTCAAATGTAGTTCAAGTTATCAACAACAACAACAAAAAAGAAAACCAATTCACCTCTTTTTCTCAATCCAATACAACAATCTAAAGATAGTAATGTCTGACACAGAGAGAGAGAGAGAATAATCAATAGTAGAAGGTTTAACTTGTAGAATTATTGGTTGATGACCACTACGTAAATAGTTATCATCAAATTTATGAGTATATATATCAATGCCAAAGTTTGATTCTATAAATTCCAACTAATTGAACTCTTAGATAGATAGATCATTGTCAATAATTACTGTAATATATTTTTAGTAATCTATTAAGTATGAAAAGTGAAAATTTTTTCTGACGTTATGTGACTACTTAATGTAAGCTTTAACTGTTGTACTATTAAAATTTGAGTGAATTTAATTCGTTTATTTCATTTGTGAAAAAATAGCTTACAGTGAATCACTTTTATTATTGTTTATAATCGAGGATGTAGATGCCTTGGAGGACGTGAACACCTTTACATATCTGGGCAGCATCATCGACAATCAAGGTGGATCGGATGCAGATGTGAGGGCGTGGATTGGCAAAGAAAGGGCTGCGTTTCTACAGTTGAACAATATCTGGAACTCCAAACAACTTTCAACCAAAACCAAAATTAGGATTTTCATTACAAATGTCAAGATAGTTCTACTGTATGGAGCGGAAACATGGAGAACAACGAAAGCCATCATTCAGAAGATACAAGTATTGATTAACAGTTGTCTTCGCAAAATACTTCGGACTCGTTGGCCAGACACAATCAGCAACAACTTAGTGTGGGAGAGAACAAACCAGGAAATGAGGAAGAAGCGGTGGAAGTGGATAGGACACACACTACGAAAAGCACCTAACTGCGTCACTAGACAAGCCTTCACATGGAACCCTCAAGGTTAAAGGAAAAGAGGAAGGCCGAAAAACACATTACACCTAGAAACAGAGAAAGACATGAGAAAGATGAATAAGAATTCGAAAGAACTGGAAATGGAAGCCCAGGACAGAGTTGGCTGGAGAAATCTGGTCGGTGACCTTTTCTCCATTAGGAGTAACAGGAGTAAGTAAGTAAGCAAGTAAGTAAGTAAGTAATAATCAAGGATCAAGTATGTTGATTGAAGTGATGTAAAAATCGCTTACCTTACTGAATACGATCTTACTGATTCACTTACTTATTTTATTCTATCAACATTGGCAATCTCTTATGAAGGGAAGTAATAATTGTAAGAGATTCTCTATTTTCTTGCAAATCTTTCAGTTTAGTGTTATTTTAAATTTTTAATTTTATACAGTTGAACTGTATTTTTCAGGATTAGATTCCTAACGCAGTTGAGGGTAATTCTTCTCATTTACTTCTAACGGTGTTACTTGATTTTTTTATATCTGTACTGATATGTGATTCAGCAACTGTAATCAATACTGATTTGTACCATTTTCTGTGATGATAATGAATGATTGATTTTGTTTTAATCTTGTTTTCTGATTTTTTATGGTTGCCCTACTAAAATGAATCCCTGATGTAAACTATCTTTATTTCACAAATTCACTAAAATTTTTATATGTTACTTTGAAACCATGGATCGATCAATGTTAGACTACCATTATAAACCTACAAGCACTTGATGGTAGTTTCGTCCTGGTGTATGATTCATCAGCTGTGCGCATTCATGACTTCTGCTACACACGGGATTCGAACCCAGGATCTTCGGTCTTGTGCGTGCACGCTCAACCTCTGGATCACTGAGCCGGCATAAAACTGTGTTAATTTCTAACTTTGATCAATCCACGGTCTTGCGCAACCTCATTCGAATTCTGCGAGTAGCAGGAGTCGTGGGTGCTCACTGCTGACGAAAGCAGTGCTAGGGCAAAACGGCCGGCCACTGCTTCCAGGTTTCTAATGACAGCTCAACACTTGTCGACTCATGATTCCGGATAAACTCAACAATCTTCACTACCCAATAATGCGAATAATCATATGATGACTGGATATCGAAAAAAACAGACTACGTTAGTTTCAAGTAAACTAATTATGTTGAAGGATTTGTGGTATATGAAAAGTGTTTACATTGACTGATTACTGAGTATTGAGTGAACAGTGTTAAGTATTTCTAGCATTTAGTGCTCATTGGATTCAATCAACAGATAGAAGCAGGTCAGTCACTGCTCTAATAACTCTCTGATAACTTTGTACACTGTGGGTTCGAATCTGTATGAAATTTCAAATCCTTGAATAATGTACATACGCCATGCTGATGATAAATGCCAACTATCAGTGGACTATCTTTGACTTCTTAACATATGTAGTATTTATTCATTAAAATTAATAGTACGATTTCGATCAATTTTTTCTACTTACAATTAGTTATATTGTCATACATATCTGAGCAGCGTCATTGATGAGTAAGTAAGTAAGTAAGCAAGTAAGTGAGTAAGTAAGTAAGTAAGTAAAGTAAGTAAGTAAGTAAGTAAGCAAGTAAGTAAGCAAGTAAGTAAGAAAGTAAGTAAGTAAGTAAGAAAGAAAGTAAGCAAGTAAGTAATATTAATGTCCAGAAAAATCTAAAAAATTTATTTAAAACAACTTTGAAAATGAATTCATTAAAGGAGAATCTATCAATAGATTGACCATTCTTTACTGATAATTTTTCTCTATTTATTCTCTTAAAATATTTTCATGACTTAGAAATTATTTACAAATCCTCAGTGATGTATTTTGCACTACAGTAATCAGATCAGTTGAATAGAAGATCTGCTTTCTGTAACCTGAAATGATGTAAAATGTGACTGGTTATATATTGTCTACACAAAGATACTGGATTTTTAAAGTATTATCTTAGAATCAACAAATATTACGTTGTTATGTCTGCTAATATGAAATTCAACATTTGGCACTAGAATGAATAGAACAGCCACCGAGGTCACAAATCAAAAATGAAGAATAAAGCAGAAGAAAAGTATACTGCAGCAAATGTTGAAATTTACAGGGAGATCATAGTTTTTCGTTTAGGGTGAAAACATCATTATGATCATCTAATCTCCTACTAGCGATGTTACACAGTTGTTCCTTCACTGTACATAAACCGATACTCTAGAGGTTCTGTTAGGATGTGATTGAATGGAATCTTTTCAGCTTGTTGGAAGCCTCTAGAGGCCTGATTGCGCTTTCTGGGAGTCATCCCAACGTACATGACGGGAGAAATGATCAATGAAGATTTGTTTTGATTTGATATGACGACACACAAAAACAAAATACGTATACTGATGAAGAGTCCCATAACTGGATAAGGAGGTTGACCAGAGCTATTTAAATTTCGGTGATAATGACATTTAGATCATCCTACCAGTTGATTAACAATTATTTAAAATATAAGCAACTTGAGGACAAGGGATTATCTGCATGAAGCTGATGTAAACTGCTCTAACAGTGCAACTAAAATGATGAGTTCATATTAATATGAACTGAAGCAGTGATATAACCTTAAGACATCAACGAATTAGGGGCAAATCTGATAGAGGAAAACACATATTCTATGAAAACAATAACCAGATCAAAGTATAGGACTAGTTCATAAAGTTTTAAATGTATAACTAGAATTCAGCGATCGGATTCTCACAGTACCATGTCAAAAAACCAATAGTAGCATTTATCATATTAATTTTGAACACCCGACCGTGGCTGCTACCTTGACGTGGTGGTCCGGCTTGACTATCGTGATGACCCAACCGAGCTATACTGGCTGGAACATATGTTCCTCAAGGTTCTACCATGCCAAGCAGGTCGATTGGAGAACGATGAGACTAAAAGCAGCTACCCAAGGTCTGAGGGCGAAGTCGTACTGCTGACCGTGATGGAGGAGTGTGACAGCAGTAAAGTGTTCCCCTCGGACAACCAGCATCTGCAGCAATGCTGCCTTCTCACAAGGAAGGAAGGAAGGGTTAGAAATGGTCGACCCTTAAAATGTCACACCTCATCCTACCTCACGGATTTCTGTCTCTGTCGGTAAGGGTGTCCACTAAGGGCCTTTAAGAGAGGAGCTAATACTCAAAAAACCCTTCATAAAAAGGCCGTAAGTGACCGGCCTCATCCCCGTAACAGCACGAGAGACCAAATTGGTCGAAATCAAATCCTTCCTACATCCACACATACCTCTCTTCTCTCCACAACTAACTCTACTCACATTCCCCTATCAGTTAATACTAATAACTCAATTGTCACTCTCATTGCTATTCCTTTGACTTAAAGTTAGTGTTCGTAATCAACTTACATTTACTAGATGACAGTTTAAAAAAATAAAGAGAAAACCAGACAGCTGATAATAATTCATAATAAATAAAAAATTTATCAACATCCTCTAAAAACTCATGGTCAAATAGCTTCTGTCAATTGTCCTGATCCTTTCGTAACCTCAGTTTTTCTTTTAAATGAATCCGATTGATAATTGTAGTAATGGATATCAAGGAAATAAATGTAGGAAACTCGAAGCTATGATGTGAGGTCTAGAAAACACTACATAGGACAAAGTGGTCGGCCTCTCCAGCTTCGTTTATGTGAACACCATTTAGCAGTCAGACGACGCCACGACAACTCTTCGCTTATATCGATACATACCGACGATTATGGACATACATTCGATTGGGACAATGTGGAAATACTGGATAGGGGGAGGACAGAGAACACTAAAGAATTTTTAGAAGTTCGGCACTCAGATCAATCAGCAATCAATAAACACATCGACATTGATCCAATTTATCAGCCAATCAGAAAAATCATAGGTAACGTAGGATCAAGAAACAGATCAAAAAAGGGGAAAACAATCAAAACAAAGATGCAAACAACGACATGTTTAAGGTCAACAACAGCCAATCAAGATCGAGGTTAGTAGAACAAGCTACAGGTCAAACTTGTAGAAACTCGAATGCTTCACTTCTATCTGAAGTTTCTGCTGATGATGTTGTTCAGAAGTACAATGAAAGCTCCACAACCAAAACAACCGGCTCAGAGAACGAAACACCACCACGAGGTCTGTTATGACTTACTAAGATTAGTACAATTTGATAACCTGCATAAACATGGATTCATATGCTTAGGATATATGAAGATAGATTTAGCATCGAAACATTATTTATTCGGCTAATAATAATAATAATAATCTCGTCTCTATCATCTATAGCTGAACATTTCACTCATCAGTAAGAAATACATTTTATCGACTGAGCTATACTACTTCAACAAAATGTAAGTAGAGAGTCTCGTTCTAAGTTTATAAATAGTGACAAATTATGACAAATATTTTATGTATATATCTTGAATCAGTGAGAACTGGTTTGTTCTCAGATTCAAACTGCTTACATTTAGTATTATTTGTGGAGTTTTTTAATTAAACAATAATAGTATTCTGTTGAATAAGTGTGTTAGTCACACTGAAAATTTGAAACCACTCCATCCTATTAACAATAACTGTTGAACAACTATATTGAACAAAAATTTTAAACTTACCTCATAGATACATATATATTTCAGTTGTAAAATGAAATACGGGCGTTTCAGTGAATAAGCGCAGAATATTTTTATTTTGGTTTAAGATTGTATAAAAATTTTTACATCATTCATAATCATATACACGACTGGAAGTCGTGATTTAAATGACTAGGATATTACATAATTACTTACAATCCATGAAGCATTCACCAACCTGCCAGCCTGTCTTCGGAATTCCTTTACAGCCCTATTCATTCGCTGTTCATTCTTTTCATATCCGTCTCCCATTTCCTGATACTATGTGCTCTTTGATCTTCTTCTCCTTTGGCCTTAAGGATTCCAAGCGAGGGCTTGTCTTGTGATGCAGTTGAGTGATTTCGGCATTGTGTGTCCTATCCTACGCCCAGTTTTTCTTCCCCAGATCAAATCTTGATTATTCTATCCCACAGTATGTTGATGCTGCTGATGTCTGCCCAACAGATCCCCAGTATCTTGCGTAGACAACTGTCAATCAACACTTGTATCTTATGGATGATGGTTTTCTTGGTTCTCCATGTTTCCGCTCCATACAGTAGAACTAGCTTGATATTTGTATGAAAAATTTCGACTTTGGTTTTGGTTGATAGCTGTTTTGAAGATAACGCACTCGCTAATAGTGTTGTGGAGTAATAAGTTCTAAGTGTGCCCTTTTCATAGGTACACATCTTAATGGATTTTCTTGTTAGTATGCAATATCCCAAAAATTCATTCAACTGTGTACCTATGAAAAGGAGAGAGTTAGAACCCAATAATTTACAGCACTAATAATGAGCGCATTATCTTCATACTATTGAGTTTGAACATGATGTCTCACAATTCCAATTAATTTTGCCTAGATAGAGATATTGGACAATTATCATTCAGTATTATTGATGTCATCTACGTAACTTCCAACCACTAATTATACACTTTTATCAGAATTCCAAAGACGCCTCTCAACTTTCAGTGACAAACGATCATTTGAATGTTATTAGGATATAAGAATGGTTATAAAAACTGTTTAATTGGAAGGTTAGTTCATATCATGGATTAACTTCAGCTAGACATTCTGTCACGTTAAGCTTAACTTTTCAAAATTTAATCTATGGACTGTCCAAACTGACTCTAATTTCGTAATCATTGAAGACTTTATTCAAGTTATTTCGAGCCCAAGTAAACGATGTTCAGTGAGGTCACCAATATCGAATATTACATTCATCGGAAAAATCGGTAAATTTATGTCAGTCAATCAGTCAATTACAATCTAGAACTTCGTACGTGTACATACGTACATCAGTTCAAGTTTTCATACCACATTAGCACAGAGCGCGCAATTGTCAGTTCAAATCCCATTATAGCAGTGGTAGTGGAAGTATTAGCAGTAATCAAAAAAGATTCATGATGGAATATATCATTCAAAATGTATTGCCGCAGAGGAATCAATAAAAAAACAAGAGAAAAAACAGTCATGAAGAATTCAGACGGTTAGAATTAGAGAGAGAACACAAACAAAAGATGCACCTGCACCATTGCAAACGATTTTGAGCCATGCCATTCAAGGTTTCCAGTCATCGATTTTTGGTTTGGAAAAACCTAGTTTTCTTCCAGTTTAATCCCACACCAGCTAGCATAGCTCGTCTAGGTAGTCGTCAATGGTTGGGCATACATTGCAAGTGTCGCAACAAGGCACGTATCTAGTTTACAGTTTATTATTTGCACTTTTATAATATTCATGGTTATATTGATGTAATGCAGTACAAATTTTTGTACTATAATTAATAAATCTTATTAAGTATAAAACTGGTAGTACGTCCAGGGTGAAAAACTGAATTACAGGTTTGTAGTTGATTAACAGTAATTTCTGAATAGTAAAAAAAATATTACAACCTTTTAATCAAAGCTTACAATTAAGGGAATATGGAAATACCATAAACTAATTATCTAGTGAAGACACATTTGAAGTATACAAACTGAATAGATTTCAAGGCTTCGAGTCTTTATTTTCTTACTCACTTCTGAGTTAATTTTTTTCTGGTTAGCATTTTTTTTTTAGCGAGTTGGTTTTATACGAGATGGGATCGCTTATCCCAAGTCTGAATGTCCTTCTTTTATCCGGGCTTGACACCGGTAGTAACCCTAGAACGGTTTAGCTGCACACAACATGGCTCCAGTTTGACGAATGATCAAGTATGTGATGAAATAAATCTTCCTTTCTATTTCTGTATATCATACTTCGATTAACCCCGTTTGTGCGACGATGGTAATTAGAAACCAAATACGATTTTGTAGATGAAATTGTTTCTTGCGTTCACGTAAGCAGACAGACATGAGAATGCAAAGCGTATAGGCGAAGTGAAGCGAATTGGAGAAGGCTAGTGAGCCAACTCTCCATGCGCTGAAACATGACTAAGTATTTATAGTCAGGTAATAATAGGCTTGGCAAATAGTAGGTGAGTAAGCACACACACACACACACAATCAACTATACAATAATCCATACTGTTATCAAATTATTACAAATACAAAAACAAGTGGTCGATCCAATTATCGAATAATTAAAGTATCTACATCCTGGCAGCGACATCAAATGTTGCTGTCCTTACCTGATTTTTCGTGCACAACATTTGATATCGCTGCCAGGATGTAGATACCGTGGCCGAGAGAGTTCGAGGATGGAGCTATGGTGGCCTTCCTGAAGGAATTCGAGGCCGTGGCGGAGCTAGCCGGGTGGAAGCGGAAGAATACTGTGGTTTTGGGATTGCCGGCCGATCGAAGGTCGTGTATGACATCCTGGATGGCAAAGTGAGGACATCGACATCTATGTAAGCGAATATTACAGAGTTGTTAAGCATACGTACAAAACCTTCCCGTGAATTCATCATTTGCAAACTAATCCTTATTTGTTTCAGACTTCAGTGTTCTTTCATTTAGACTGTTCAGACTTCAGTTCACTCTAGGTTACCTACAAATCGCCTTCTGTTCTCATTATTTCCTCGATCTTTTGCTGTCAGACGTTAGATTTCCGTTTGATATCATATACTACTTATGTGAACATAAGTAGCGTACATCACACTATCACTTCCTAGTCATTAGTGGTCGTAAACTACACCAGTTAATATCTGTAAAACGAATAATAAATATTTGAATAGTATGCACTTGTTTAAATATTCATCCCAAAAATAGTATTATTTTGAATCTATTCAATAATATCACATATAATCTAAAGATTGTAGATACAAACATTTCCAGTTAAAATATTGCACAAAATATGGATAAATTTGAACAGAAATAAAATATTAGGAGATTTTGTCAGTGAAATAATTAAAGAATATTGATATAAGGTGAAAAGTATTTTGCATATATAAACCTACCAACCCGATACACTAACCTCTCTAATGAATAGTGATAATATATAACTCACTTTGCAAACAAGTTAGAAGTTAATATTTTGTAAATCGGTTTGACAATTTCGTTCGACCAATCAGCATTAGATTATCGTTATGCCTTGAGTGATTGGAGATCAGAATGTGTGTGCCATTCGATAAAACACAGTTAGCTGGTAGTTAAATTCTTGAATGACCTGACCCCAACCTCGTATCGCGAGTTGTCTAGTGAGCATTTCCAAAACATGTCATACTTGGATGGAATAACTATCCAATGCTCATTGATTTCGAATATTGTCTCAAATGAGGTTGATGTTTCTTTTCAAATGAACAATGATTTTCACAAAATTCAATCAATAACTTATTGAAGTCTGCTCATTAAGCAGATTCAACCAATTAGAAATAAATGCCATTGTATTTTATTTATCTCCTTTTATACTCTCAGGCTACAGATGAGAGTTGTCTTACAGACAACTAATTTAAGGCTTTGATTAACAATAGTATAACATGTAATTACTCTTTAGTGAGTTTTAAAACGGTAATTTTCTCCATTGTAATTATGAATGATAGCTTTTGCATATTAAAGAGTATGACGGAAGATGTAAGTGATATACTGAATTCATATGTTAACGAAACAGGATCACTCATTTTCATGAACCATCTCATTACTGCACTGTTTTTTTTTAAGATTAGAGAGATACGTAATAGATGAAGTATTGAAAATTCATCAGTTGAGGTGGTTGGGATATGTGTTACGTATGCCTAACCACCGACTGCCTCGACGAGCTATGTTTTGTGGTGTAGGAGTAGGTTGGAAGAAAGCTAGGGTCGGCCAGACCAAAACATGGCAGAAATCCATGAAGTCACTGACAAGTGGACCAAGTCATGTTGGTAGATGTAGGCTACCTGGTTGGTGTCCGCGAGACGAAAGTCACCAATGGTTAGAGACCTTGAACGACATGGCTCAAAATCGTTTGCAATGGCCCAGGTGCATCCACTCTTTGTGTTCTCTCAAATCCTAATCTTCTCGATTCTTCAATACCTCTACCTTTGTCTTTGTAACCTTATCTCACTGAATTATGCTTCTTGAATATAATCTTCAATTCATAATCTTCTTCATTAGCAGTAGTACTCCTACTATCTCTACCCTTATGGGATTTGAATTGACAACTGCGTGTGTGTGCTAATGTGGTATGACGACCTGAACTGATGTACTTAGGTACGAAGTTCTACGTTGCAATTGACTGACTGAATTAACATGAAACCTGTATCCAATTAATTAACTGACCCTTACCGTTTAACATGAAATAGAATGTATCGTGATGTCAACTGACTTGAATTAGCTGGAAGGATCTGTTAAACTCAGGACTAGACAGCATGAAATTTATAACAACTCAGTGACTAACCATTGTAAACATTTCAGTAGTATAAGAGTTTAATCATCAATCAGATGACTCAACAACAAATTTTCTTTGTAACCATGAATCGATCAATGTTAGACCACCATTAGAAACCTGGAAGCACTGGACGGTCGTTTCATCTAACATTGATCGATTCATGGTTACAAATAAAACTTAACAATCTTCACAACAACCCCGTAAAACAAATTTTCTAATCGTATTGATAATTGGTTTGGGGTTTAAACCTCTTGATGAGCATCAATCACTTGAGAGGCAGAAGATATAAACTGTAGACTGCTGATGAGCTTCGATCAGCACAAAACTTCAGTAAAAGGTCTTCAGTAGACGGTCTTCAACGCCCTGACACGTATTAATTTTCCTTAAAAACATTCGTTTCTACTCAGTACACTAACTGAAACAATATTCTATTTTAACAAAGTATATTACGCTTTACAGTCTCTTTAAAAAATAACTACTAATAAAATCTTATGATCATATGATCTTGTAAAATTACATTATTCACAAAATAATGATGAATTCAAGTACATTTACAAATATTTCATTTAAAATGTTTAGGTTAGATTAAACGTTTTTCAAATAATTTGATTGATTAATTGATTTATTCAACATGTTTTTGTCAAGTGGTTATTACTTTGAGAATTATTGATTATAATCTTTGAATAAAATTATTATTATTATGATTATTATTATTATTATCTATAATCAATGACTATTGAATTTTTCAAAATAAACATTTTACATTTAAAACTTACATCAAAAAGTTCAGATAAAAATGATTCACGATTGAATTTGGAAATTCATTGATTTTATGAAGTAGTTGGAATCAAATTAAAAGCAACTTGTCTGTTATCAATGGATCTAATTTTACTGTCAAATGATGATCTAATTCAATGTACTGGGATAGAATTTTAGGATGATAATAGCAAACATTCCATGTTATTTGATGTGAAAGATGAGAATGATAACTTAATATAGTTCTGTTCAACTGTAATAATTCATTGATGATGATGATGAAAATGTTTGTAAACCGTTTCACTTATCTCGGGAGTCTCATCACTTCTGAAGGCCTGGTGACTGACGAAATCTCAGCACGCATACAGATGGCTCGGTTGGCTTCTGACAACTTGTGTAACTTTTGGCGTAGGCGAGATACCCGTTTACTGACTAAAGGACGAGTGTACTGTGCAGTAGTTCGCTCCGCCTTATTATATGGCTGTGAAACATGGCCAGTTAGAGCAGAAGATATTCGTAGGTTACTGGTTTTCGATCATAGGTGTCTCCGAAGCATTGCTCGTGTATCATGGGACAACCGAGTAAGCAATGCTGTTATTAGGAAACGGGTGCTAGGTAAGGATGGAAGGTTATTAGGTGAAGTATTGAAACTTCATCGGTTGAAGTGGCGGGGACATGTATTACATATGCTTACCCACTGACTGCCTCATCGAACTATGTTTTGTGGTTTAGGAATAGGTTGGAAGAAAACTTGGGGCTGCCAGACTAAAACATGGCTCAAAACCGTTTGCAGTGGTGCCTGTATATCCATTCTTCGTGTTCTCTCAAATCCTAAACTTTTTAATTCCTCATTACTTTATTTTTATCTTTTCAAGTTTATTTCACTTGATTCTACTTCTTGAATAATATCTTCTAATCCTAATCTCTCCGATTACTGCTAATACTTTTACTACCTCTACTACTATGGTATTTGAATGGACAATTAATTGCATTTCCGATCTAATGTATTATAGCAAACTGAACTGATGCACGTATGTACGAAGTTCTAAGTTGCTGTTGATTGGCTAATTGTTTGTAGAAACTATTCAGATTATAGTTTACATCATGAGTTAACTTTATCTAGACAACTACTGAAAAACTAAGATGCACAGAACAACTGTCTTATCTAAGTATTGGGTTCGTCACTAAGTATGCTTGAGGCTATTACGAGTTTACCTTAGTCCATAAACGCGAACGAGACTATTACCAGCGTCCAGGTAGGCTACCTTGAATCCCCAAATAAAGTAAGAAGGCTTTGTAAGCGTAGAAAGTATATTCTACAAACACCCAGCAATCACAGTACAATCAAGCATACAACTCTCGTTTATTTATACATCACAGAAACGTGCTTGGGACAGTTAAGAAAATAGCACACTAAAATACACAGCAGGCAATCACAGCCACGGATTTTCCTGGTGGGAATTGAAATCTCAAGGTCAACTGATCAGCCCATGCTCGCAAACGTAGAATCCAAAATAAGGTATTTAACAAGCGAGTTTTGGGGATCTAACATCCCCAACACTAAGCATCGAAACTACTAGGAATCTAGGAATCCTATATTAACAATGTTCATATGCTTTCTAGTAATTAACTTGAAGAGGCGACTCACTAAGTTTTAATGAGAATTCATGATTAGTGAGGTATCATCATATTTAGTGTAAGACATATATTATCAAAAGAGCATGATTACACGAAATCAAAAATCAACCAAAGTTGAAAATTTAAATGACTTAAGTGTTCTCCATTGAGGACTGAAGATCCTGGATTTGATCCTCTCTGAGGCTGTGGGTCTGTGTTGTTTAGGAATTCTATACTAGGACGTAAGGGCTCTATCTAGCACTTCCTGATTTCCAATAATTATGTAGATAAAGTTAGATCATGATGTAAACCACAGATCTAATGATAAACTTGATCTTGAGCATAGCATTAGTATATGTTGTTACAGGGTTAAGATGAATAAGAGATAGCGTTACCTCGTTAATTAGTCGTGGACTATCAACTCAGCTGTTAAAATTTAAATGAAGCCTTTCGGTAAGATATTGGTAAGAGATAATAGTTACGGACTGATAAAAATCTTCAAAATAAGATACAGAAGTCATTCAGTTCTCACTCTTTTCCAATGATTTATTAGCTGAACGCAGTCCTGAAAACTATTACAAAAGATTATTTCTGGTTGAGTTCACTGGGCTTGGTGATTTATTATTAGGTACTTAGTAGTTTAAAGACTATACTAGCTCAGAGGGCGAAGAAGTCGAATTCTGCAATACAAGAGTCAAGAGAGTTCTACTTTATGAGGCGGAAACTTGAAGAACCACTAAAACTATCATGCCCAAGATACAAGTGTTTATTAACAGTTTTCTACGCAAGATAAGCTGGATCCGTTGGCCAGACACTATCAGCAATAACCTACTGTGGGATGGAACAAACCAGATTCTAGCTGAGGAGGAAATCACAGTAAGAAGCGCTGGAGGTGAATAAGGCATACATTAAGGAAAGCTTCCAGCTGCGTCACAAGACAAGTCTTTACTTAAAATTCTTAAAGCCAAAGGAAAAGAAGAAGACCAAAGAACACAATTTTAAGCAGACATCTAAAAAAGGCATAGCAATTGGAACACAACTGGCAAGGATGTTTCTGAACACTGCAAGCTAGAGAATACTAGTTGGGAGGCATATACTCCACAAGGGGTAACAAGTGTAAATAAGTAAGTAGTATCAAAACAACTGAAAATTTGATAGATCCGATCAGATATGAAGTATACATGATATACAGTGCTTATCTGTATAAATTATGGAGGATTTCTTTGTTTCCTGCCTGAGTTTCTGTTTATTCTATCTGACAATATATCCATTACTTCACATGTAAATATCCGGACACATAGTAAACTGGAAATAATTTAATATTTCAATGTCTTTGATGAGGTTAATGTTTCAATATGATAAATGACAAAAATCACCGGATTCATTTAAATTGACGTGATTTCTTATATTTCTGACCCGTAACTTAATCTTATCCTTCCTTTGTTCGTAAACCTCTTAATCAACACATAACTTTCTTTTAATGTTTGACATCTCCACTCGCCTTATGACGCAACGGCTTTTTATTCTTCCATAAACTCATATATTTTAACTTTGAATTCAAAAACTTGTCTTTTAGAAGTATAAATTGATGTCATAAATATGAACACAGAATGGAAATGATGTTTTCATGTTTGAAAAATGGTTTTATCATTGCTAATACACTATTATATATTTCACACATTTTAAATTATTAATCAATCATTGTTAGATCACCATTAGAAAACTGGAAGCGCTGGATGGCCATTTTATCCTGGTATGGAACTCATCAGTGGCAGTACGCATCCACGACTTCTGCACCTCACAGGATTCGAACCCGGAACTTTCAGTCTTGCGCGCGAACGCCTAACCTCTGAGTCCTACACCAGGACAAAACGACCGTCCAGTACTTTCAGGTTTCTAATAGGGATCTAATAATAATTGATCGATGATTTAAAATGTTTAAAAACAATAACCTCCATAACTCTAATTGATAATATATTTCCACCCAAATCAAATAATAATAATAATAACCATTTTGAAGATAAGAAATATTGATTTGTCTGATTTATTTACTCAAATATTATTCAACTTCTTTTTTACACAAACGTCAAAACCTAATCGTGAATTCATTAATTTATTCCATGTACATATTATAATGGGATTAATTTCTATTCATGTACATTTTTTTCAGGCACACATTCTGTCATACTATCGAATTTGTCTTAGTGCAACAACTACAGTGAAAATTGGTAAAACATAATAATCATAATTATTATTTTCGGGCAGAGTTTTGGAGATTTTTTTTTTACACAATTAAAATCATCAATCAATTATTGTTAGACCACCATTAGAAACCTGGAAGCACTGGATGGCCGTTTCGTCCTGGTATGGGACTCATCAACAGTGCGAATCCACGACTCCTGCAACTCGCAGGATTCGAACCCGGGACCTTCTGTATCGCGCTCGAACGCCTAACCATCGGACCACTGGGCCGGCATCCAACGGTGTTAATGTCTGACTCTGATTGATCTACGGATTTTGCGCGACCTCACCCATTTGTCTTTGGTAGTTACTGCCTACACCCGACAGGGTTGAACTCCATTGGTCACGTCTTCTCAACTAGAACTCAGAGAATTTCCTGACGAAGCTAGTCACTAGTGAACACTGTTACGATATTTTGGGGCAGAGTTTTGGAGGTTTGTGTTTTTACACATTTGAAATCATCAATCAATCATTGTCGTGGATGCTCACTGTTGATGAGTCCCATACCAGGACGAAACGGCCATCCAGTGCTTCCAGGTTTCTAATGGTGGTCTAACAATGATTGACTGATGATTTCAAATGCATAAATATTATATCTGTTTTTGAAATGTAAACTGTTTTGACTTGTGATTTTTTAAAAAAATTGCACTTTCGCTCCGTTAACAGTTGTCATAATTTATTACCGCTCACTAATATTACATTTTATATAAATTAACCCTGTATTGTCAAGGGTTAGGGTTAGGTTTTCAGGAGAACCAAAGAGACTGCTCACGTGTTACCATTTCTACATGAACAGTTCGGCTCAATCCTGTGGCGCACAACCACACAGGTACCTGATACCCTGGTCGATCATTCACACCATTTATATACATACACTAGTACATATTTAGTGATCATTTCCGATCCGTGATCGCGTCAATCAATATGCACCGCATGAACAGGCCATTACGACCCATCCCGCTTACATGACTGTCAAACTCATTATTATTAGCAATGGTGATATGCAATACAGCACCCCAGTGACAATGGCCCTCGGGAATGTTGCAAAACAACCACCTATATCAATGAAGTCGGTTGTCCTGCTAACCAGTTTTGTATATGGACTGTTAACAATGCTTACCAGAGCAATTCCAAGCCATCCACAATGTTCACAGCGAACCTCTGGTTACATAGGAGACCTTCAGCTCTATATAGCAGTATAGCAATAGTGTACACATATATGGTGCAGGATAGTAGAAGAGGCAGCCCAGCTTGATGCAAATAGGCCCAAACACTTCTATTACCCTTTGTCTCATGTTGGGCAGTGATTTTTTCGCATTTCCGAAATTTTCATCTTTCGACCGTATGAGGCCTTAGTTAGGGGTAGTATCCCTGCTCACTAATATTACACGATTAAAAATCACCAATCAGAACACTGATATCTGTGACCTTGCTCCTGGGCTAAACAATGACGCCAATCAGCACTAGTAGCTTTGATTACCCTTCATTGAGTAGTTTCTTTCATTAGCCTGTCCATTGAGTCATATCATATATATATATATATATATATCATAAAACGGTAGATATACCATAAAATAGTATAAAAGTAGAAAAATAAATATAGTCAGTTAGAAAAAAAGGAGATTAAAACATAGACAGATATTGATCAGTAATGGTATAAGTGCAAAACTAAATGAATAATTATGAATTTCAGGTATACTTATAAGAATTATGCAGTTCCCATAGGTTACTGACTAAGTAAACATAAGCTACAACAAGATTAAATTGAGTCAGTCAGTCTACGTTTAAATTAAAATATTATTATTGAACAACATAGTTATTCGTTTATTGAGATATTCTAAATAAAGACTGGGTATGATGAAATACTAATGAAGATGTGCATTTGTTTGAATGAAATGTGTTTTCGATAGTTGAAGTACAAAATAATGGATCCTGCCTAGTTTTTGATCATTCATTCCTTACGCAATAACATTCTGTAATGGAAATCACCTTAGATGAACAGCAGTATTGGCGAACTTCTGATTATTTTGGTAATGACAGACTAGTAGTAGGACGACAGACTTAGGGTTATTACCAACAGACTAGCTATCACAAACAATAAAAGCAAATTCTTTTGTATTGGTTTAAATTTTTCGACTGATGTTTAAGACTGCAATTGATCAGTTTCTGAGATGCAGACACCTCCAGCTGATGAGCTCCAAATAGGACGAAACGCAAGTTCTGAATTCTACTGTTAGCGTCTATCTATCTCTGTTAGTAGCACAATGTTAGAAAAATAATCAATAAAAACTCAGCACAAAATTCGAAAACGCTGTTTTTTCAAGTGTCAATTCTTAATGTATTACAAAAGTGACTTTAAAAACTTTACAGTACTAAAACGCAAAATATTAACAGAGAGGTTAAATTATGAATATTTAAAAAATTACTACACTTTCAATGAACAGAATGAACTGATTCCACCTTTCTCTTATCGTTTAATTCATTTGATTATGTTGTGACTCCACTTTTACGAAGAGAACGTGATTGGTTGCCTAGAAACATTCATTATTATAACCAATTGTACCAGTGGTTGTTTTACTGAACTCCTTTTTTATTCGTACTTCTGTACGCGCACTTTCCTATCACTTGGTTTCCATCTTGTTTATAATGCTCGTTGTATTTTCGCCCGTATTCTCTGGCACGATTTCGTTATTCTTTTGATACTACGAAATCACCAACAAATAAACTGCTTCATCTGGATGATCTCTTCTTTCCTGATTTGGTTCACGACGGGATAACGATTAGAGGTGGGAACTTAATTGGTTCATAGTCAACCTCAGCTCGAGCTACTAAAATTCCAACATTGTAAAATTGTACATGTACAAAAAAATGGAATATGTAATCATCATAGTTTCGATCACAAATCCTTAAGCATACAAAAGATTGAAGAAGATAAACAGTAAGCCATTTACTAAGTGTGTGTGTACGTTTATATTAGTTGATTTTGAATTAAACTATCTTTGCATAGGCTAGTGATAGATTTCAGTTTACAATAAGTGTAGTGAACGAGAACACAGGTGGGGCAGCCGGATTGTATGTAACGAAAATTACAGAGTTACTCAGTAAAATTGGAAAACCATATCGTAAATCGTTAATTTGCAAAATATCAGTTCATCATATCGAACTGGACTGTTCCTGTTGCAAAACATCAATCCATTGTCACTATTCATGCGTTTCATATAAATTCCATTCTAACTCTTCCTTTCTTGATCTTACCCCATCTTCTGCTGCCAGACATTACGTTGACACTCACGTCATATACTACTTATAAGTAGCTCACACCACATATGTAGGGAACAAATCCGAGCTATAAAGAGAACATGTTTACTGTAAAATAACATCTTTCTAGGTAAAATAAAAATGTGTTAATAGTGATGAATGAAGAAAAGACATTACTAATATGATATACTTACTGATAGAATAAATGACAAATAAATAGGTGTGGTTCAGAGACACACTTAGTTGTTCGTTGTCTTAAACGTCAACGGATCGATCGTGATTTAAACTTTGAAAATTCAACAATTCTTTTTCTGTTTTTAGGAATAGTCAAGACAAGAGAAAAACACGAAAGTTGCTGTGTTTTGATTTAATGTACTATTTCAATCATCACTGTTATCGTAATTACAGCAATATGATAATCTTTTGGGGCAGAGTTTTGGAGGTTTGTGTATTTTACACAAATCTGTAGATCAATCAGAGTTAGACATTAACACCGTTGGATGCCGGCCCAGTGGTCCGATGGTTAGGCGTTTGAGCACAATACCGAAGGTCCTGGGTTCGAATCCTGTGAGGTTCAGGAGTAGTGGATGCGCACTGCCACTGATGAGTCCCATACCAGGACGAAACGGCCGTCCAGTGCTTCCAAGTTTCTAATGGTGGTCTAACAATGATTGATTGATGATTTCAAATATGATAATCATCAAGGGATTAGTGATGTTGAAAGGTGCCAAAGTAAAAAACAGAGAACATTAATACCAGTCGTTTACTGAGTTGATTTGTACATTACACAAGAGTATTTATGTTTCTTAGTATTTGTATATAGTTAGGCATATGGATGTTGTTGGAAGAGGACTCTGGATCAATTCTATCGTACTAGTTAGCAAGCGTCAATAAGGTTTACCTTCAGCCCTTAGGGAACAAGGATTCTCTGAGTGATTTGAACTCACGTCATCTAGTCGTACAATAAGGGACAGTACCAATGAGCGCTATTTTGATCACCAATGATCTTTATATTTGATCTTAATTGCAAAAGCTATTATGAAGCTTACTAATTACTGTTATTGATAGAAAATAGTAGTTAATTTACAGTAAATGTGTTATTCAGCTTTGTAGTAAAAGTAACACTTAATTATCGATACTAATAGAGATGGTTTAGTGTCAGTATCATCCATGTATAATCCTATGTATCATGAGTTTGAGGAGATTAAAATTGCTGTTGATGACTCTAAACCGGAACTTCTGGTGTTTTTGTTGAAGGTTTAAGAAGGTGAGAATTTAGGTGATCAGTTGATCATATCTAGCGAAATAAGTTTGAAATAGTTATTATTAATGACCTAGACGATCTACACTGAAAATAAACGCCACCACTAATGAAAAATAAATAGATAAATTAAGGTCAGTGTTTTAATGAGCCAATAAATTTCCAGACTGTTAACTGTGTAATAAAAGGATAATAATTTAAATCAAATTTCTAATGCTAATAACTAGTTTTAAAAATGAATTTCTCGAAGTTCAAAGTTGTGAATCAACTAAATTAGTGATGAAGATTGCAAAATGGATGAAATTTAAAAATTGGAAATTTTGAATTACGTACGATTAAAAAGTTCAATTAAGTCATGTTTTTTGAACGATTTAATGATTCTGTGTGTTCGCACAACTGAAAAACCAAAGTAGAGTTGAGTTTTGACTTTCATTGATTATCCAGTCACTAGTAATTGGTGATGAGCATTGTCTTCGAAATACTAATGACGATTAATTAATAGACTAGTTTAGTTAGTCTAATCCTACAAAAGATCGGTCACGGATTGAACAATTTAGTCCAAAGGTTTATGATAAGAGGTGATAACATAATTGATCAAAATTTTGGGCTGTTAGATAAGAATTTTCCTACTATATATATATATATATATATATATATATATATATATATATATATATATTTAGTATGGCATATTTGTTCAAGGTTCAACTATCTATGACAATGTCTAACATACAACCATGGTGAACAGATTGTGAGTAGTTGATTTATTTTTACAGTTAACAGTGTACATACACAACAGATCAACAGTTTTAACACATTCTGGGAATAGCGAGTAAAATAAGTGCAACTATATTTTTTTTAACAAGCAGTTCAATCACTTAATCATTTTCTCAAATTTACGGTTATAAATAGTCATTAGTTTACTAGATTTACTCCATTTAACATGTTGACATTAAGTGTAGTGTCAGTGTATCATAATAGTTTATTTATCAATCAGGATAAAATAAAAATTCTCACACAACTAGTCATTTAGTTAGATTTGTCCAAGATTGAAGACACCTATTTATCAAGAACTAATATCGATTCGACTTAAGTAGTGTATATATGTACTGATATAAACATGTTGTACTAGTAATGAGACCTGAAATTTCATTGGTTTGATCCATGTAATACTGGTAGCAAGCACTAATTATTGTCTTACATTAGAACTAATCATATTCAGTGCTGTCTGTTTTTGCAATGGTTCTCTGGGGTTGGTGTTATTTTCTAGTGACTACAATAATTGATGTTATGTTACTAAACAACTGGATATGTGTAGTGTGAGCCCCAACCAGGATGTCTATTTTGATATGACTCAGATCAAAAGTCAATGAACTCAGGGATGAATGATATTTCTTGGGCAGCTTCCCTTTAGCTTTTTCCATCCCTACTCATATCTCAGATGATGATTACACATATTTGACACATGTCTGAACCACACTACTCGAAGCCATTCAATCATCTTAGGGAACATATTTGATTACTATAGGGTAGGAGAAAATTCAATTTTTTTTAAAAGTTTCAACGAATAGATACCTGGTCATCGATTTACTGAAATACGGTAACTTACTTATATATGGATTTCGAGAACTGTCATTTGAATCAGATTTCTCTTCATGAGAAAGTCGTCATTTCTTGGTAGTCACACTTAGTCAACTAGTATTTTCTTTCCGAATGACATCACATTTACTAAATATACAAATTCTCAAGTCGTATTTGTCAACTTTTATTAGTTATATTTCAACAGAGTACCATCATTAAAAAGATTTGCTGCGGTCTAGGAATAAGAAGACTACTTCGAGATCAGCAATATAGTTGGAAACATCTGTCCTTCAATTGTAGTAGAAAGTTGTGACTTGTAGCATCAATCAATACAGGTACGAGGACGAATGTTTACTAATGATATTTATTTAATAAAGGTTATTTGAAGAATGTGAACTAGCCAGTATTGTTACAGGTTTTCATTGTATAGTTGTCCACACCACAGAAAGGAATTAAGTTAATAGTGATCTTAAAAACTTAGCAGTGTGATCGTAGAGTCAAAGGAATAGCTACCAGAGACTAGTAACACGCGATGTTAGCCTTTTATTTCTAGGGAATTACTGTAGATGATCAATGGGGCAGGGGAAGCATATTGCTTGTGAAGAATGCTGACTCTGACCCCCTCCTGTTACATGAAAAAGGATTACTAGACATGTTTGTTGTCTGAAGAAAGAGTATTGCTGTCATGACAACGGCTGTACTGTTAAGCCCTAGGTTTGATGATGTTAGTTTTACCGTCTTTTACTCGATGTGACTACGATAGTGGAACATTGGGGAACATGTGTTCAGAATAGTTCCATTGGATTATCGTGATAAATAAACCTGATTGCCAAGTTCAGATAGCATCTACAGTCGGGAAGCACTGAACCCAGTTGAAAGATATGAACGTCATATGAAGTGTTATACGGTTTTTTATGACATTGAATTTCAGACTTAAATGAGAAACCGTTGTTTCGCGCAATTTGAGTTTTAATAATCTCTCACCTGATATTAGTTCGTTATGAAAAATATTAAAACGAATTACGCCAACTGCAGTGCTCCTAATAATTTGAAAAATCCCTTTGTTAACTAATCTTTTGAAAACTAATAACAAAACTATAGTGAAAATAATAATGAGTCTTTGTTCATGTTAAGCAGAATGCAGACAACGTGAGATGATTCTATATTTATTAGCATAATAAATTGAAGTCAGTCATACGAAATTTGGGACTTGGTACATGAATGTATTGGTTCGATTTGCCATACTAAATCACCAGTGAGATGCTGAAGTACCATAAGTAGTAACAGTTTCAATGGTAGTAATAAAGAGTACAAAAGGTATGACCAAATGAAAATTCGAAATTAATCGAGTTTGAATTGTGTAGAGTGAATGTCCCGGTGTTAATCACAATAGTCCATTTCGGTCTAAATTAGTCAGTAGCAACGTAAAACCAGGCACATATGTACATCAGTTCAAGCTGAAGTTCCACATTAGCACAAAGAGATGAGACTGTCACAGATAATCCTAGAGTAGTAGGGGTAGTGATTGTATTAGTGGTAATAGGAAAGGTTAGGGATCGAAGGTACGATTCAAGAAAATATAAATTAGTGAAGTAAAAAGATATAAGGCGGTTAGAAGCCTAGAATTCAAGGATGCATGCAGCTGCACCAAAGCAAACGGTTTTAAGCCATGTCATTCAAAGACTTCAACCACTGGTTACGATTGTCACATGAACCTTAACCAGATAGGCTACACCTACAAATATGGCTCAGTTCGATAGTCAATGACTTCATAGATTGGTACCATGTTTTGGTCGCTCCTAACTTTCTTCCAGCTAACCCATAGACTAGACAACATAACCCGTCCAGGTAGTCGGTGGTTGGGCATACGTAACTCATGTCCCAGCTACCTTAGTTGATGAAGATCCACTAGCTCATTAACTTATTTGTCATCCTTACGTAATAACCTATCCCCAACCCAGGGATTGCTTACACAATGACCGCAGGCTACAGGAGAAATACTTAGAAGACGTCTATGATCGAGTACTAGTAAACCTACGAATATCCTCTATTTTAAGTGGCCATGTTTCACACCTTACTGCTATCACACCCCTCTGCAGTCAGCAGTACGACTTCGCCCTCAGACCTTGAGTAGCTGCTTTTAGTCTCATCGTTCTCCAATCGAGCTGCCTTGCATGGTAGAACCTTCAGGAACATATGTTCCAACCAATATAGCTCGGTTGAGTCATCACGATAGGCAAGCCCGACCACCACGTCAAGGTAGCAGCTACGATCGGGAAAAACATGGATATGACAAGTGGCTTAGTCAAGGTAACCAAACACGGAATACCATTATCTCATACAAATCATACAGTAAACATTAACCAAATCTACACGTATGAAATGAATAATATACGATTTTAATTAAATTCTGATTCACTACTCAAATGATTACTTTTATCCCATCTCTCTAGTTAAATAAACTGAATTTATCGATTAGGATGATAATTATATTTACCACAAATATGTCAAATTATATTCATGAAGATAATAACTTATCTCGTACTATGAGGGACCCTACAACTGACTTCATAAAATACAGAAGTATACTACATTGAATCATATTTGGTATATTATGTGATATGCCAATATTGTAGTATGTAACAACTGTTTAACGATCACAACAAAAATATTGTCACCATGAAAAAAGGAAAGATATAACGACAAACAAAAAAATTGGGACAATGTACTTAGAAAGAATAAAAAAAATGAAGTTTGGCCTATGAAAATATCCAGTTTCAGAAATTGATCTTGTAACACACAGAGTTGTTATTGATGATGTAGTAGTGACGAACAATTTTATAAATGTGTAAAAACAACAATTTTATCGTGTATGAAATAGACGAAACGAATTCTTTTTTTTTTCGCTTGACAATTTTGATTTTTTTTTAAGTAGAAAAACAAATGTACGAAAGAACATAACAACTGATAAATGAATGATTTACAAGTGAATGTTTTTTTTATTATCACACGAAATAATGTAGTTGATCTTCTTATTGTGGAAAGAATAGAACAAGAAAATATGCGGGGGATTTTTTAACTACATTTGAGATCCATCGGCAGCAGTGGCAATATTTTCCGGTCCAAGAATAGAATTATTATTCCCAGACCATGGAGTTTCTTTCCATATGAACCATAAACCAACTGCCCATAGAGCTACATTGGTAAATCCAAATATCTAATTTATATAAGTTAATAAAAACATGATTGTTAAAGTTACAAAAGTAAATCTTCATTGATTGATTAGAATACAGGTAGGTACAGAAGTGAAAATTTGTAAAAAAAAAATAAGAAAGCAGAAGACCCAAGTTTTATAAAATAATTTAGTTAAAAGTTTAATGGCCGAAATTCGAAAATAATTCATCAATGAAAACCCATTCGTAAAAATGGATCATTGTGTTTGCGCAATATGAGTGTTAACTCATAGGTGTCTTCGAAGCATTGCTCGTATATCGTGGGACACCCGAGTGAGCAACGCTGTTATTAGGAATCGGGTGCTAGGTAAGAATGGCAGATCACAGACGCAGTAGTGACACTTCATCAATTGAGGTGGTTGGGACATGTGTTGCGTATGCCCGACCACCGACTGCCTCGTCGAGCTTTGTTTTGTAGTGTAGGAATAGGTTGGAAGAAAGCTAAGGGCGGCCAAACCAAAACATGGCATAAATCCATGAAGTCATTGACGAGTGGACTTAGCCATGTCGGTAGTTGTCGACTACCTACCTGGTTGGGGTCCACGAGATGATAATAATCGATGGTTAGAGACCTTGAATGACATTGTTCAAAACCGTTTGCAATGGCTCAGGTGCATTCATTCTTTGTGTTCTCTCAAATCCTAATCTTCTAGATTCTTCAACACCTCTAGTTTTGACTTTCTAAACTTTACTCACTGAATCATATTTCTTGAATATCTTCTAATCCTAACCTCTCTGATTACTTCTAATTCCTTTACTACCTCTACTACTATTGGATTTGAATTGACAATTACATCTCTGTGCTGATGTGGTATGGCAACATGAACTGATGTACTTACGTACGAAGTTCTACGTTGCATCTGACTGACTGAATATGAGTGTTAAAGAATTTACCCAATAATTAATTTATCAGGTAGCGTTTTGAGGCGTCAAGTGATCTCTTTGTGTTGGATTACTCCTTGTTTTGTGTCTGAAAATCGTACTTACATAGCACATTATGAAAACTATAATCTTAGCGTGTCATACGCAGCGTAGAACCTGGGATATTTGTATAACGGGTTTAGTTGCTACACTCCATTATCCTCAGTTTTGATCTGAATGGCTATTGTTTTTGCTGTTTGTAGGGATTTGAGTCGGACTGACTTTGGCAGAAGATTACTGGCCCGATAAATTATTGGAATATTGACGTGTATTAGTGCTATGACTAGTTTGAGCTAGATGGGCTAGTACTGAACTATTCACTGTTTTTACTAAACCTTTGTTTAGCTATGCTAGATGTTTACGAGTACGAAAATGCAAATCCCTAGAAATATGACGAATACAATCAGCTCCGTAGGAGTAATTTCATTGACATATGAAAAACGAGGTGACCATTCTGTTATTCATCTTCGATCTCAGAATGGCTGTAGGACGTGCAGACAACATTGGTTGTAGTTTGCTTGGATTAAAGGTTATTCGAAATGCTTTGTACAACCTTAGAATTAGTATTTCCTCACGAGCACTACTTCAAAATCATAAGTGTATATAGAGACATAATTAGGATTTTCTTATGCTCTTTTTTACCTGGATAAATGCTTATTTCTAAACTTCTCAAGCCAAAAGTTTTTTAAAGTATTAGTTAGCGCATTAGCATCATCTGTAACCGAATTCGGGGAGCATATAGCCACGGTTCTACATTGACGTGTCTTGATTAGGTTTCTAGTATACTTCAGACGAGTAAAACTAAGAAAATTCCTATAATGGCCAGTGCAAGTAGTTTTCGTGTTCAAGTTTCTCATTAGTGAATCATCTACTCTTCTTGAAGGTGGAACATCTAGATATTCAACCTCTACTTTTTTTCTCACACGCGCCTTTAATGGCCGGATGAACTTGATCAAATCTCTTGTCCCTACCCGGTCATTATGGTCTTTACAAAGAATGCACGTATCCTTCATATATCGACAGTAAAATGAAGACTTCCGGTGGACCGTCTACCAGTTTACCGACAAAAATCTTAGCAAGAATGGGACCTAGTGGTGAACCTTTTGATTGTTGCTTACGCTACTTTTTGCGTTCAAACACCGTCCTCTTTCCTGCTTTATTGGTCACAGACTTTAAGGGAAGAATATGATAATGTCAAAATATCTGTTGAGATCACTCTCCACTACGTAGGACTATCGGCTTGAATTCTTTTCCAATAACTACTGGATTTATATTGCCCTTCACGTTATCGGACTAGCGTTGCAGGAAAATATTTAGCAAGTGAGTGAACTCTATTTTTGGTTAACTAAAATGGAGTTTCCAAGTAAGGATTATTTTATCATTCAATAAATAACTTGGTTTTGAGTGTTATTTTTAAAGTCTTCTTATTTGCATATTGTCTTTTATTTCCTCGCATATTAATATTTGCTTTGTGTATTGTTATATCTTGATTAAGTTCTGGTGCCAGTCCGCTGCAGCGAATACAGATGAACGGCTTTTCTTCAGAGATACACACTTTGTCCAAAGAGCTAACGAAAAGCACTGATACGTTTAAATTTCATCCGGATAAAAAGTCGAGGTCAGAATGATTGGGGTCACACGGTTTTGACAGCGACTTTTTAGTAGTACTGTTTTCCATAACTGGAACGTATTAAACATATGAAACATTTTGTTTTCATTTTATCTAGATAATTTCCAAACTGATGAAAAACCAGTTTGTATGCATGGAAAACGTATTATGCATTCCGAACTACACTCTTTGATGTATATTTTGCTGGGTAACATAGTCGTCTAGACTACCAACTAACATTTTAGAGTTCAAGGGTTTGGCGTTTTTAATGTAGTGATAGAAAAGATATCTGGTTTAAAGTAACTGTGATAATTGGTTAATGTCTTCTGAACCTCATAATTTTGTGATTAATATATTATTTCAAGGTTGTGATTTTTTCAGCCAGAAATTTTCAAACTGATGAGTGCTTAAGCGCATGATGGAATTAATCTATGCAACCACTGAACAAAAATCCACTTTTAGCAAACACGTGGTTTCCGTGCGACGTTACTGAGGGTACTTCCAAATCGACCTAATTTATGGGATGTCAATGAAACGAAGGAAACCTCCAAGTGATGAAACGATTCATAATTAGACCAAACGATTAAATCATGTTTCAAAAAGATGCTTGTTTGAATACCAAACATGAAGGATTAACGAGGAATCAGTTTGTGCCAGTGTATAGTTTGACAGAAATAACTAAGGTTTTCGGGCAGAAAACTGATCGGACTGTTTATGAAATGTTTTCCTGATTACTTACGTTACCATCTATAAAACGGGACTATTATCTCGCTTTTTGCAGCGAATTTAAGTAACTGCCAACCGAAACCTATATTTTATGTCATAACGATTAGCGACACCAGCAAGACAACTAGTAGGCAAACGGAAACGACTAAACTGGGAATAAATAAATGTATAACTAAAGATCCGTATGAATTACAATACTTAACTGAAGGACAGTAATATTATTTGTGCATTATTGTATGAACTCAGATATTTAAATGAAAAAAACTATTACCAGAGATACGTTGAGTCCACCATATGTAGCTTGTTGTATAGCTTCACAAGGCACTTTAGGCCCCAACTCATTGCAGATCCGGCTTACTGATGTGTAGGTTTTAAACTGATTCACATTATCAGCCCATGCGCAAGAGGCAATAAACCATAACAGAACAATGACGATCGAGACGATGAATTCCTATAACGTTTATAAGATAGTGCATGAAACTTACATATTTACTAAATTGCGAATCAGTCAAATAACGATCATGGAAATAGACATAATAAACGCTAATAGCAACGCAGAAAAGCATAGTTATTACACCAACAAAAACATAAAACTGTGCTGCCGAAGCGAAATTTCCATACAGGTGTTTACTATCCATGGTATTGCATTGAGGAAGCACAATAGAATCAATACTAAAAAGATGTGAAGTTTATGTGCAGTTACCTGAAGGGGTATGAAAAATTGGCACTCCATGATGTGGCGTTTGGACATTTATACGTTAGCTTGACACTAGTTGAGAAGTCGCAAGTTGTTGCGAATGCAGAGATCGCTAAAAGCTACCACAATGTAAGAGATATATGAGTAACATACAACTTCAAGGATTTTGATAAAACCCTTCGGTTCTTTGAAAACTTCCCATCCTGAAGACTAGTAGAAATATTTAATTGGAATGAATTTACCGATGGTTCGATCATTTTTCAATGTCTTTGTGACCTTTCAAGATGACAGTGTGGGGACAGTTGGGTACTGTAGCACAATACTCGAAGAATGAGCTACAGTAAAACGTCCGATGTACAATGCCTAAATGATCACCAAATGTTTTTGTATTGACTAATAAAAAAACTAGGTCTTTTGACCTAAATTTATCTTCTCTCAAGATTATTCCTCTGAATGCCTGACTATTCATGGTATTATTTACCACTACATTGGTATCTGGAGCCATTGTTCATTTATGACTATTTTGAATTTTTCTTGATGATGTTATCTATAAGACTCTGTAACTCCTCTCAAATCTAAGGATGGTATATAAATACCTCCCGCTTGTTTAGAATTTAACATTAGCGATGATACATGAGGTTAAGAGCATTCCTAGTAAGGAAAGCGATGTTGATCGAGTAGAGTTGGACACTGTACATGAGTCGACTGGATGTCATGAGAAGTGTACTACTGCTTGTACAGCTGCGGCTACTAATGATTACAGCATTGATGATACTCCTGCGAGTAATAGTGATCGATGGAAGTTGAAAGACACTCAACGTCGTCGAAATGATCGTACGTTACGCTCACATACTGCTACCCAAGCTAAGAAGCATAAGAAACAACATGATGCTACTATTATTAAGAAGCGTAAACTTCGTTCTCTTTCGGATGCTATGACTAGCAATGGAAATAGTAGTCATCAGAATCTTAGTAGTGACAGCGATAGTAAAGAGACAGAAAGTGTGAGCAATCCATCTATAGTGACTAGTCGATCAACTTCATCGAATGAGCCTTCTAGTGTTTTGACGTCATCGAACCCTGCCACTAATGCTAAGTTGATTGACGATACACGAGATTGTGTAACTGTAACTGTTCCTACTCCGGTTGACTGTCAGTCGAGTGATGATGAGAAGGAAGCGTCTGATGGTTGTAGAATCTTTTTTGAATGTTTTGTTTTTTGGAAAATCCCTCCATGTATATATATTTGTGTTATGATATGACTGACTCTTTCTGTTGACATTTTGGTACTCCATTTGATTCCATTTTGAGATTTTATCATTGTATATTGTTACTATTTCTATATTTTGTAATTATATTGAAGTTTTTATGTTTGCTTCTGAACTGTACATATGTTGTTTAAATTTGATATAATATGGCTACCGCCACATTTTTGGATTCGATATCGTGCAGTATAGGAGTTCACCTAGACCTCGGAACATTGATACTCGTTCAGAGTAATTTTGAATTGGAAGGCGTAAATTTCGTTAGGTATTATTTGTATTTCCATTTATTATTTATTAATAGACCATTTTCCCCTAGAATTATTGTGTTTTTATATTCAAAATCGGGAAGTGCGTCCGACATACGTCTATTGGAATCGAATTGAACTGCCACGATAGAAAATCCAATTACAGTCTAACGAAATTTGGAAACCAGTCCATTTACTGTCTGGAATTATTCCTAAGAACATTTATATTCTGGAATTATCTATTACTTTTGATTAGAAGACCAATTACAGTTGGATTATTAGGAATTATAAAGAAACATTTGGAAATTTAATCGTTTATCACACTAAACTTTCTTGAAAGAAGAATTTTGGATTATTTATCGTATTTTCGTATTCGAATTGTATCTTGGATGAAGAATTTTTGATTTGGACATATCTTATCGAACTTATCTGTGGAATTTCTATATTTTGTATTTGTTATTTATCTTCCGTTGAACTTCACTTATAATGTCAAGTCGCAAGAAATCAAACACGAGGAGGGTGGAAGAGCTCGACGGATCCCGGAACGCTAAGCAAGTCGTTAATGATGAATTTTTTATGGGTAACCCATATGTTAACACTGATGTTATGTCTGATACTTATTATTGTAAGTCACCTTTGGCAGGCATTAAGGAACCAGGATTAAGTGAGAGTTCTAAGGTACCAGAGACGGATCAGATACTTAAGACACCGATAGTAGGTTTAGAACTACCTAAGGTCGAACTTACATTTTTTGATGGAAAGTCTCGCGACTATTTTAGATTCATGCGTCAATTAGAAACGTTTATAGAACCAAGAGTAAAAGATGACAACGTGCGTTTATTATATTTAATTCACTACTGTAAAGGAAAAGCAAAAAATGCGATTGAAGGCTGTCTTATAATGGATCCACAGGCGGGATATAAGAGAGCTAAGGCCATCTTAAAACAGCTCTTTGGGCAGTCACATGTAATAGCCCGTGAAACCTTAGAGGACTTATTTAGAACCGGGAATGCGGATTTTAATGATCCTGAATTATTGACGAATTTGGCGATTAAAATGCAGAATGTGGCTTTAACCTTAGAACAGTTAAATTGTACAGCTGAACTTAACTCTATGGTTACTTTAGAGCGAATAGTTAGAATTCTGCCCCGGTCTATGCAAGTTCAATGGGCGGAATTAGCGGTAAAATGGATTGAAGAAGATAGAGAGCCTACCTTTACTGAACTTACTGAGTTTGTATTATCTCGAGCAAGAATAGCTGATAGTAGATTCGGTCGGCTGGCTAATCGGCCAAAAATAGGAAGAGATGTAAAAATGAACTGTCACCTTCAATCGAAACCAGCAACCATACCGAATACTAGACATAACTGTAGCATTTGTACTGGTGATCATTTGGTTACTAAATGCCCTCAGTTTTTAGAGCTTACTGTTCAAGATAGATGGAAGCAGGTCAGAAAAAAGGGGATGTGTTTCGCCTGTCTGAAGCAAGGGCATAAGGCCAGTGACTGTAAATCGACAATGCGTTGTGGTATCGACAAGTGTGAGAAAAAACATCATGTTTTGTTGCACGAAGACTCGACCAACAAAAGGGTGGATGATAAACGTGAATCCCAGCACTGTTGCGGACTCACTAGGTCACTGAGCAGACAGGTATGCTTAGGATTGGTCCCAGTACGTGTGAAATCGGAAACAGCAGAGATAATAGGATATGCTCTTTTAGACAACGGCTCTGATTCTACGTTGATAACGTCAACTTGTGCAAAGGCGCTTGGATTGCCGAAAAACTGCGAGTTAGTTGTGGTACAAACTGTGAGTGGTGACAAAACGGCTGCATGTACGGATGCCACCTTTGAAGTGCTTTCTTTAGATCAGTTGGAGCACATCGTGATTGAAGGAGCGATGATCGTACCTAGCCTACCGAGGCATAAGCCCACCATGTTAGCAATGAAAAATCTAACAAAATGGCCGCACTTAAAGGATGTACCGGTAGAAGGTTTAGAATCTGAAGACGTTTTGATGCTCATCGGGTGTGACGTGCCAGAGGCACATTGGGTGTTAGAGCAACGTCTAGGCGGGAGGAAAGCGCCGTATGCGATAAAGACACTACTTGGGTGGACTGTGTTTGGGCCTACATCATACTCGGAATATAGAAAAAGAGTTGTTAACCATATTAGTAACGCACACGATTTGGAGGATCAGATACGTAAACTGTATGATGTAGAATTTGCTGATGTCTATTCCAGTGACAAGTCAGTGTCAGTAGAAGACCAGATAGCTTTAGAGATAGTGGAAAGAGGTACTCACTACGTTGATGGCCACTTCGTAGTCCCAATTCCATGGAAACTGGATCCCTCCACGAAGGGGACTGACTATGAGTTAGCTAATAGTAGGCTACAGAGTTTAAAGCGAAGATTGATGAGAGACGATAGGTTACACGACAGGTACGCCAAATGTATGGAGGATAATGTCTGTAAAGGCTATGCGCAAAGGGTACCTGAGTTGCACCTAAGGTCGGACTACCGTCCTCGGTGGTATTTACCCCATCATCCCGTGTTAAACCCCAAAAAACCAGACAAGCTGAGGGTGGTCTTGGACTGTGCTGCTAAATTTGCTGGAACCTCTTTAAATGATATGATCTACCAAGGGCCGGATAGCACCGCTGATCTGGTAAGCATACTATTACGTTTTCGCAAGGAAGCAGTAGCAGTATCGGCAGATGTTGAAGAAATGTTTATGCAAGTAAAGGTACCCGAAGGTGACCGGGGAGCGTTAAGATATCTATGGTGGGAAGGTGGGAACACATCTAAAGAGCCTTCTGAATTTCAAATGACCTCTCATCCATTCGGAGCTACGTCATCCCCGTTTTGTGCGAACTTTGCTATGAATAAAACAGCTCTAAGCTTCTCGAGTGATTATGAGCAGTACGTTATTGACGCGGTGAAAAATAACTTTTACGTTGATGACTGCCTGATATCCTTTTCGAGTTGCGACCAAGCGAAGAGATTTGTCACGCAGATAAACGAGTTGTTACGTAGAGGTGGATTTAACTTAAAAAAGTGGGTTACCAACTCAGAAGAAGTGAGGTCTATATTACCGGATAAGGGTGTCAAGGAATCATTGTTTGGAATATCAGCGGATTGTATCGTCACTCATCGAACGCTTGGTATAGAATGGGATGTCGTACACGACGTATTCAAGTTCCACTTTGACGCACCAGATAAACCAGTGACGAGGAGAGGAATCTTGTCTGTTGTTTCGTCTCTGTTCGATCCGTTGGGTCTGATCGCTCCAGTGTGTCTCACAGCTAAGCTACTTCTGCAAGGATTATGTAAATCCCAAATAGGATGGGATCAACCTCTCAACGAACCATACGTGTCCAAATGGTTAGATTGGTTAAGTTTCATGCGTCAGATGGGTCATGTCACAGTCGCCCGAGGTATTAAGAATAGAATCGACGAAACTGATGCGAAGGTGGAGTTGCACCTATTCAGCGATGCTTCAGAGATTGGTTATGGGGCGGTTGCTTACGCTCGGGTAAGCTATGCGGAGGTACAACCTTACTGTGTCCTGTTATACAGCAAGTCTAGGGTGGCACCTATTAAACCAGTCACGATACCGAGGTTAGAGATGGCGGCAGCAGTCTTAAGTGTAAGATTGAGCGAGGTAATACGGAAAAGTCTGCCCAACTTCTTCTGTGGAGTGAGTTTTCATACGGATTCCATGATAGTATTATACTATATTAAAAATGCTGAAAAGCGGTACACCAGCTACATAGCTAACCGTCTTGCTGTTGTTCATCAGTATACCAGTATTGAGCAATGGAGTTATGTAAGCTCGTCACAGAATCCGGCAGATTGGACTTCAAGAGGCATACAAAGGATGAATGATCTAGAGACTTGGTTTAAATGTCCAACACTGCTGTACAATGACTCAAGTACCACCACTTACTGCCCAGAACCTACTGTAATTGGATTTTCTATCGTGACAGTTCAATTCGATTCCAATAGACGTATGTTGGACGCACTTCCCGATTTTGAATATAAAAACACAATAATTCTAGAGGAAAATGGTCTATTAATAAATGAAAAATGGAAATACAAATAATACCTAACGAAATTTACGTCTTCCAATTCAAAATTACTCTGAACGAGTATCAATGTTCCGAGGTCTAGGTGAACTCCTATACTGCACGATGTCGAATCCAAAAATGTGGCGGTAGCCATATTATATCAAATTTAAACAACATATGTACAGTTCAGAAGCAAACATAAAAACTTCAATATAAGTACAAAATATAGAAAGAATAACAATATACAATGATAAAATCTCAAATTGGAATCAAATAAAATACCAAAAATGTCAACAGAAAAAGTCCGTCATGTCATAACAAAAATATGTAAACATGGAGGGATTTTCCAAAACACAAAACATTCAAAAAGGATTCTACACCGGCCCGCAAAATCCCTCCATGCAAAAAGCAAGCGTTAATGACACTTCTATTTAGGGTTCCCACTCATCCCCTAATCCACACCGGAAGAACGTGTAGGACTTACAGCAGTACGCCTACCCGCCATCCAACATGGATATGACCTATCGTGCTAACTAGGTACCTATACTTTCCCATCAGGCCCTTGATTCCCCTATCTATCGTGGCATGACCTAACGGTAGTATAAACCTTACCCAATTAACCCACACGAACATGTACAACACGTCGTAAAACTGGTCATATCCTATCCGGGAACTACATTCCCTATCATGGGGACGAGTCGCCAATCCACCACCACTTGCTCCGATCAACAGATACAATGAAGTCCGTGATGCTGACTTGTCAACAGAAATTCTTGACCCATAGATAATATGCAAGGGTGGGATCTCCAATTTTGACATTTCATCGTCTCCATCTCCTGATACAGAGGAGGTTTGATCAGCATTCGTCATCGTCGGTAACTCATTTGTCACATCAGTGACATCCAGATTATTATCAACGTCATCATGATTCCGTTCTGCCAGACAAGTCGCGTCGATTCGGTCTGCATTAGCATCCGTAGAGTGGAACTCTTCCATTTTTGTATAACTCATATCACTACATGAAAGAACAGCATTAGTATCGCAATTCGAAACTGATATACTCACTTGTTGTTCTTCATGTTCCGTTTCAGAGACACAAGACATATGCTCATCAATAGCATCGTCATCACACAACACTGTAGACTGGCTGTTACCATCAAACACTTTCTTCTCATCATCACTCGACTGACAGTCAACCGGAATAGGAACAGTTACAGTTGCACAACCTTGTGCATCTTCAATCAACTTAACATTCGTGACGAGGTCCAATGACGTCGAAACACTAGGAGGCTCATTCGATGAAGTTGATAGACTAGTCACTATAAGTGGACTGCTGACACTTTCTGTCTCCTTATTATCGCTGTCACTACTAAGATTCTGATGGCTACTATTTCCATTGCTAGTCATAGCATCCGAAAGAGAATGAGGTTTAGGCTTCTTAATAATAGTAGCATCATGTTGTCTCCTAGGCTTCTTAGCCTTTACAGTACCACCATCACTTATCCTAGAATCTACTCTAGGTCCAGTTATATAATTTACCCTAAATGAAGGGTTCCGAAAATAGGCTTTATTCCGTTCAGACAATCCTGCCTGGGCCTTATTCATATTTACTGAACTCATTAACCTCTGATTACTCGAATCCAAATAACCGTTCCAGGCTTTTCGAGCAGCTAAGAGGCTTTTATCATCACACACTTCGGATCCATCTTGATGCCTACACTTTTCACCTTTTTCTTTCTTTTCCATACTTAGAAAAGCCATCTTATCTGTTACACCAACCGGCTTCTTACTAGGATACGCATCAAGAGGTTTTACATCGTTACGGTCACATACTCGTCCTTCATCAGCGTATGCTTTCGTGATATAATTGACAACTCTCTTATCTTCCGGGCGTGCGTTAGATAGAAACGAAGAATCCTCATGTCTCGCACGCAGACCACTAGTAGCTTCCGTATTATTTCCTGTTTTAGCCCGATAAGCTAATCTTCCGAACCTACTACTAGCTATCTTAGCGCGAGACATAATAAATTCCGTCAAATCATTGAAATTAGGCTCTCTCTCCTCTTCGTCCCACTTGATTCCCAGCTCTGCCCACTGGGCTTGCATTCGACGAGGTAAGAGCCTGACTATTCGTTCTAAAGTAACCAAGGAATTAAGTTCCGTTGTGCAATTTAGCTGTTCTAAAGTTAAAGCAGCATTCTGCATTTTAATAGCCAAATTCGTCAATAATTCAGGATCATTAAAATCTGCGTTCCCAGTTCTAAATAAGTCCTCTAAGGTTTCCCGGGCTATTACATGCGACTGTCCAAAGAGCTGTTTTAAGATGGCCTTAGCTCTCTTATATCCTGCTTGTGGATCCATTATAATACAACCTTCAATCGCATTTTTTGCCCTTCCTTTACAATAATGAATTAAATACAATAAACGCACTTGGTCATCTTTTACTCTTGGTTCTATAAACGTTTCTATTTGACGCATGAATCTAAAATAGTCGCGAGACTTTCCATCAAAAAATGTAAGTTCGACCTTAGGTAGTTCTAAACCTACTATCGGTGTCTTAAGTATCTGATCCGTCTCTGGTACCTTAGAACTCTCACTTAATCCTGGTTCCTTAATGCCTGCCAAAGGTGACTTACAATAATAAGTATCAGACCTAGCATCAGTAATAATATATGGGTTACCCATAAAAAATTCATCATTAACGACTTGCTTAGCGTTCTGGGATCCGTCGAGCTCTTCCACCCTCCTCGTGTTTGATTTCTTGCGACTTGACATTGTAAGTAAAGTTCAACGGAAGGAAAATAACAAATACAAAATATAGTAATTCCACAGATAAGTTCAAGAAGATATGTCCAAGATCAAAATTTCTTCCTCCAAGATACAATTCGAATACGAAAATACGATAAATAATCCAAAATTCTTCTTTCAAGAAAGTCTAGTGTGATAAACGATTAAATTTCCAAATGTTTCTTTATAATTCTTAATAATCCAACTGTAATTGGTCTTCTAATCAAAAGGTAATAGATAATTCCAGAATATAAATGTTCTTAGGAATAATTCCAGACAGTAAATGGACTGATTTCCAATTTCGTTAGACTGTAATTGGATTTCTATCGTGACAGTTCAATTCGATTCCAATAGACGTATGTTGGACGCATTTCCCGATTTGTAATATAAAAACACAATAATTCTAGGGGAAAATGGTCTATTAATAAATGATAAATGGAAATACAAATAATACCTAACGAAATTTACGTCTTCCAATTCAAAATTACTCTGAACGAGTATCAATGTTCCGAGGTCTAGGTGAACTCCTATACTGCACGATGTCGAATCCAAAAATGTGGCGGTAGCCATATTATATCAAATTTAAACAACATATGTACAGTTCAGAAGCAAACATAAAAACTTCAATATAAGTACAAAATATAGAAAGAATAACAATATACAATGATAAAATCTCAAATTGGAATCAAATAAAATACCAAAAGTGTCAACAGAAAAGGTCCGTCATGTCATAACAAAAATATGTAAACATGGAGGGATTTTCCAAAACACAAAACATTCAAAAAGGATTCTACACCTACTATGGTCCAAGTAGAGTTCAGAAAAGCTACGGTCAATTTGAGTAGTACGGCTAACACTCCGTCACCTATCTTGTCTTATTACTCGGAATGGATGAAATTGGTGAGGGCTGTAGCGTGGCTCAGAAGGTTCATAGACTTCTGGATAATACTTCACTCGCCGAGTATTGAAGGCTCCGTCACGACAGGTTGCCTAAAGGTCAAGGAGCTTGAGTCAGCCAAACGGAAGGTCCTGATGGTTGTTCAAAGGGAGGCATACGGAGAATTACTGAACGAATCCAACGTTAGTCGTAAAGAAGTGAGTAATAAACGTCTGAGAGGTTTAGCACCAATAATGATTGATGGGTTACTCTGCGTCGGAGGTCGCCTAATGTACTCCGAACTCCCGAGCGAGTCGAAACATCCTGTAATTTTGCCTGGTCGACATAGGGTAACCGAATTGATAGTTAGACACTATCACAAGGAAGAAGGACATATGGGAACTTCGCATGTGTTAGCTACGATCCGCAAGTACTATTGGATAGTTAAGGGCACCAGCACGGTTAAAAGAGTAATAGGAAAGTGTGAAACTTGTCGAAGGTTCACTTTATGTCCAGGGAACCAACAGATGGCGCCACTCCCAGTTTACAGAGTGCAGAAGGGTTGGTATAGTTTCGCGACGACAGGTGTGGACTACTTCGGACCTCTTCTGGTCAAGAGGGGTAGGTCACTAGAAAAAAGATATGGTTGTGTGTTTACCTGCCTGCAGACAAGAGCAGTACATATTGAGATGGCATACAGTCTGAATACCGATTCATTTATAATGGCTTTAATACGTTTTATCGGAAGAAGAGGGAGACCGACAGATGTGTTTAGTGACAACGGATCAAACTTCGTGGGGGCAGTCACTGAACTAAAGAACTTCGTGCAACAGTGGAATCATCAGAAAATTAGTAAGGAATTATCGTCAAGACAAATTCAATGGCATTTCAACCCTCCACTAGCCAGCCATAGAGGTGGAGTCTGGGAACGAATGATTAGATCTATACGAAGGCTGCTATTATTGATCACCAGGGAACAAGTGTTAACAGATGAAACCTTAGGTACGTATCTGATTGAAATTGAGAGAATTCTAAACGATCGACCCCTAACCCCGGTAGTCCAGGATGCTAACGACCGACTAGCTTTATCACCAAATAGCCTACTGTTATTGAGAGAGTGTGACGGAATAGCTGAGGAAGGAAGTATTAGTGACAAGTTCCACAAACGTTGGAAGCAGGTAAATTACTTAGCCAACGTGTTTTGGAAAAGGTGGTTAAAGGAGTATTTGCCTTCCTTACAAACCCGTCAGAAATGGCTAAAGGAGCATCGCAATTTTCAGAAAGGAGACGTAGTTATTGTCGCCTCGGATATTACTACTCGTGGAAAATGGCCCTTAGGGATAGTAGAGGATTGCGAGACAGATAAGGACGGAAAGGTCAGAACAATAGTCGTTCGTACTAATAACGGGGTAGCGAGAAGAGACATACGAAGGGTGTGTCTCCTAGAAGGTTCCAACTAGATAGGTTATATCCACATTGGATGGCGGGTAGGCGTACTGCTGTAAGTCCTACACGTTCTTCCGGTGTGGATTAGGGGATAACTGGGAACCCTAAATAGAAGTGTCATTAACGCTTGCTTTTTGCATGGAGGGATTTTGCGGGCCGGTGTAGAATCCTTTTTGAATGTTTTGTGTTTTGGAAAATCCCTCCATGTTTACATATTTTTGTTATGACATGACGGACCTTTTCTGTTGACATTTTTGGTATTTTATTTGATTCCAATTTGAGATTTTATCATTGTATATTGTTATTCTCTCTATATTTTGTAGTTATATTGAAGTTTTTATGTTTGCTTCTGAACTGTACATATGTTGTTTAAATTTGATATAATATGGCTACCGCCACATTTTTGGATTCGACATCGTGCAGTATAGGAGTTCACCTAGACCTCGGAACATTGATACTCGTTCAGAGTAATTTTGAATTGGAAGGCGTAAATTTCGTTAGGTATTATTTGTATTTCCATTTATCATTTATTAATAGACCATTTTCCCCTAGAATTATTGTGTTTTATATTATAAATCGGGAAGTGCGTCCGACATACGTCTATTGGAATCGAATTGAACTGTCACGATAGAAAATCCAATTACAATGTGAATGAGCTCAAGAGTACAGCACTTCCAAATAAACCTGTTACCAATTGACTACAGTCAAATGATGTTTTCTACCGACACTTCTTACAACTTAGTATGTCACAGCTCATCACACAGACTCTTTGTTGCTAACCTAAGTACTTCACCATTTATAAAATAACGGCATCAGCTGGCCAATGAGTGCTTACTTAGTAGGAACCCCCTAACTACCCCTTACACTTATGTTTCCAGTTTCATGCTGAGATCGCTATTCAGCCAAGATAACCTGAAATATATTTAATCAGCCGCTTGCGGGATGATATAGATGTTGGTATTTGAGGAATAGATCGAAAATTAACAATACATTTGTTAAAGTGTTTAACGGACTTCACTCTTCTTGCCGCACCTTCAGCTTTAACGTACAGATATCCATCTGACTTCAAGTTTGCTTCAATATTTCGAACTGCATCATCCCATATACATGTCACAACTATTTGTTCTTAACTGCTGTACTACCACACTTGAAGACTCTCTTACTACGGTTTATTTTAATTTTCGTGGCCCGTATGAGTTTTGTCTACTGACTTATCATTTACCTTGTATACTCCACTACGAATAGTTAAACAATATTCTGGACATATATTCGATAGCCTTGCTGTTTTTTGTCCTCTTCTCCCTTGTTTCTTTCCGGAACATTACCAGCAGTGAACAAATTTGGTGCTTCTTCAACGGAAAATACACTGGACGTACACGCTTGGTAAAGTCACAGATTAGATCGAGCGCTCATCGACAACCTCTAAAAAATATGTACTCACAAATCTGTTCCGTCATACATACACTGCAAGTGAATTTCCTTAAACAGGTCTCATGAGCCACTCCTGAATTATGATAACCACCCGAGAACTCTGCATTTGATAAAAAAATGTAACGCAGTAAAAATTATAATTACGGGTGTTTTTTTTTACAGATTTTATTCTTCTTGCTGAACTTTCGATTGTGTTGACTAACCACTGCATTGTCTACTTCACCATGAAATGTTAAGCGATGCTCTTGTTATATACATACAATTACCTCATTGCTTTTTTTCTCTTTTTTGTCCCTTTTTAGAACCCTATCCTTAGTGAAATACCCATGATGCTACCATGCTAACTTCACCTTCTGCACGTGTACTTCTAGGTCACAGTTTGCCTTCCACCTTCCACCTCCCAATAAATTCACTCAAGAATTATTCCAAGCACCCAATAAATACACTGTGTACTTTTCCTACCTGTACTCACTAATTGAAAATGTGGTTGTATCAGACTGTTTCTGTCGGTGACATGGTCTAAATGTGCTATCAGAAACAAACTCTTATTCCTAATCTAACTTCGCTAACTTTTACAGTTAATGTAGTAGCCTTTGCAGCAATTTGATCTAGCCTCTAAATTGGCATGTTACTTGCAATAGGCTGTTATTTGAAAATAAATATATTATTATTACCATTAAAGCGTCTGAAACTCTCGGCAGACCAGAAGGATGTAGTATTTAGGACAGTATCTAAAAGTGAAGGTATAGTCTTAGTCAATCTCCCAGCTAGAATAACTAGTAAAGTATTGGAAAAGATCATTTGGGCTGCTATTCTAAGTTTTGAGGGGGAGGGGGATACAAATGGCTTTAGAAAAATTTTCTCATGCTTGACCACTATCACTTCAAGAAAACACTGAACTACGAAAAAAGGTTGAAATATCTCAGTAGTTGCACCCATTTTAGATTTGGGTAAAGCCTGTTATGACGTTTATCACCTAGGTGTTTAATCAAAATGGGAAAAATTTGGAAGCACCTATTAGGTTAAAAATCAGATAAGCAGCAGATTCAGTGATAGTTGTAAGTTACAATGAATTACATTTTACCGTTGTGGGAATCTGTAAGCGATATTGTCCCCCAAGAGATAATCCGAAGACATCTATTTTACTCTATTTAGAGTATCTATCGTGATTTGCGAAGTATACTTTTCAATGTTAACTTTGGGAGTTAGAGAATATCTTTGGGGGCTCTCGTATTAAAGGTCGTTTCGAACAACAAGTCTGTTAAGAAGCATATACCAGTGACATTTATTTCATAAAGATTTGAGTTATTTAGAAAACTATGAATGACATTAAGGACATTGATACACCTGAATGAAGATTATGTCGTGTAGTTTTAGTGACTACGTTTTTTCAATGATCACACCTATACAGCATTCCATCTACAAAGATATTTTGTAAATTTCTGATCATGGCTGTAGAAATAGTCTAATAGTATAGTATCAGAAATAAACAATTTTTAAACTTTTGTCTGGTGCTTAGGATACCAATTTTGGGATAAGAGATTCAAGCAAGTAAGTTATGAGGAACTTTTAAAACAGAGATCAGACAGTAAACATACAACGTTGTGTTTTTGAATCTAACTGAGAATTACTGAAATCATATATCGGGGCAAGTAATTTCCTTTTCTGTCATTATATTCAGAGCAAGGTTTTCATTGTACTACAAGTCACGTGTTTCTTGGTCTCTCATCACTATTTCTGCAGACGGAAGACCGCTATTCACAGATTTAAACATAAGTATTGTACTTTGAGAGTCTGACCTTCAACAAAGTCAAATGTAAGGTTACACAGCCCAATTGTTTAGTTGTTGGTCTTATGCTGTGTACTTCATGGAATCAGTTAATTTTAAGCCATTTTATGGCACAGAAGCACGAACCAAGGCAGTTGAATGCATTTTAGAGCCACTTTTCACAAAAGTAAAGTGTTTTGCAAGAAGAGGTCACATAAAAGGATCTTATCGTCTAAAGTCTAAACCGCAGGATGACATTTTGTCTAGTATCAAAGAGGTAATATTTAGTTCTACTTGTTGATTTCAATCCACAGGTTATGCAGTTGCTGAATAATGATTTTAGTGTTGTACAGAGTGACCCTTCCTTATCGTCAGATTTTGTAACTGCTAAAACAGATGTTCTTGATACTGGGCAGTATTTTTGTTCTTCAGTTTCCAACTTTTTGTCTGATCCTGTAAGTGAGCCAAGTCAAAGTGGTGTTTATCGAGCTGTCAGTGCCTTTTTGGCTGCACTGAGTAGACTACTTATATTGGCTGATATAGCAGATTCTTTGGTTCTTAACCAACAGTTCGAAGCTGTCCTCAGTGGTATTACGGAGTTCCAGTCAGTATTGTCACATAGGGTATGTTCTGTGTGTTGCCTAGCTTTTTCACATGTTATTTCATCGAATTCAAAACCATGTTCTTTTATGGTTTATGTTGTAGCTTTTATATCTTTTACACTTTCCCCCCTCTAGTGTACCTTTCAACTATATACTGAGGATTTTTAAAACTTTCCTAGCTAGAATATCTTAGCTTCGACAGCCTATACTTTTTAAAGCAAGGGATCGCTAATATCTCTATGTAGAGATTTAAATGCAGATTGTAAGAGCGGAAATACAAATCTGGAAGCATCAACTTCATGCTAAGCCCTTTGCACCAAAGTTTCATTCAGGAAACTAAGTAGCGTTCTTATCTTTTTATAGCGCCCTTAGTTTCACTTCAACGTAATAGAAAAATATTACTGATACATAAACATATAGTCAGAGGGGTGAGTGTTAAACATCATTACATGTTTCTTGTAAACGTACAAGGTGAAACGTCACTTTTTGTATGAACCCACGAGTCAACCTCCGCCGATCGTGTATGTTACTAGTATACTCGTTTTTGAAATGTAAGGAGAGGAGCTGGGGTTATAGATTTCTTGGTGAATCTGACAAGGATTGTTGATGGTCTCATGTACCTGGGTGCATGACTGAAAATCTAAGCTACAAGTGATTAGGGCTAGTTACACATAGTTTCTATGTAAATGAATTTCTTAGTGGCAGATCCATACTTCATAGTCTTTACTATATGCCGAGAAATCACAGGGGATGCAAGGAGACTTTTTACACTCATAGTTTCATAACCTATTCTCTATAAAACAGCATCACTGGAAACGTTTCACTGATTATTTGATTATCATATTAGTGGTCTCTTAAAGCTGTCCTCTTTTGCGTTTATATATATACCATCGTCAAATTGCGTTAATTATAGACATATATTTCTAGTGTTTTTTAATATATGACTTTTAGGAACTAAGTCGCCTGTGGAATACCTTCTACCCTCATGTATTAAAACTTATCAGCTTGTCAAAGAAACGTGCGTCTGATCTAATTGACCCTGAAGATCGAAGGAAAATTGAGTCTTCCAACTACGTACTCAAAAATAATACACCTTTATTATATGCATCTTGTAAGGTAAGCTTTATTTATCATAATGAGTGTTTGAAAGTTAAATGAATATCAAAACAAGAACAGGTATTTACTATCATAAAAACCATTGGGAATTGACATTGGGAATTCCAAGTTAGAGCTTGGCTTGTAACGCAGCTAGGTGCTTTTCTCAATATTCCCTATCCACTTCCGACGCTTTTCCCTGACTTCCTCCTCAGCTGGAACCTGGTTTATTCTCTACCCTGGCAGGTTGTCGCCGATGGTGTTTGGCCAACGGATCCGAAGTATTTTGCTTAAACAACTGTCAATAAGCACTTATATCCTCTGGATGATGGTTTTCGCGGTTCTCCAACTTTCCGTCTCATACAGTAGAACTGTTTTGAAGTTTTTATTGGAAATTGTGACTTCGGTTTTGGTTGATAGTTTTTTTGAGTTCCAGATGTTCTTCAGTTGCAGGAACGCTTCCCTTGCTTTTCCGACCCACACCTCCACATCTGCATCAGATCCACCTTGTTTATCGATGATACTGACCAGATACTTAAAGTTTTCTACATCTTCCAAAGCTTCACTATCTAATATAACTTGGTTAGTGTATGTTGTGTTGTACCGGTGAATTTCGCTTTTCACTTTTTGTATGTTGAGCCTTACTGCTGCTACACTGGTCGTCTTCTCTTGCATTTGTTGTTGCGTGTGCGATAGAAGAGCCAGAATATCTGCAAAGCCCAGATCGTCCGACTGCATCCGAGCTGTCCATCGTATCCGGCGATTCTCTCCAGATTTTGACGTCTTCATAATCCAGTCGATCACCAGGAGAGAGAGAAAGTTTGAGAGTAAACTATCTTCCCTGACACCGGTCTTCACCTCGAACGAGTCTTTCAGCTGTGCTTCATGCACGAATTTGCAGTTTAATCCATCATAAGAATTCCGTATGATGTTGACTATCTCTTTAGGCACGCCATAGTTTCGAAGAAGTCTCCGTGTTGTCGTTTCCACACTATCAAGTACTTTCTCATAGTCAATGAACTTGAAGGAGAGTGATGGGTTCCATCCAATTGCTTGTTCCACAGTGATCCGTAATGTTGCAAATAGGTTGGTACACGATCGATCATTAAGAAATCCAGCCTGTTGGTCTCGAAGTTGGGCGTCTACGAAATCCTTCATTCTGTTTAACAATACCCTGTTGAAGACTGCCTGTTATTGAGAGAAGAGTGGTGGTTCTATGGTTATCACATGTGTTGAGATCGCCTTTCTTCGGTATCTTGATCAGGTATCCTTTCTTTCAATCTGTTGGTACTTGTTCATACCAAATCTGGTATGGTAGATCTGTATGTGCTGCTTCGGCCTTACCCACCTGTTACGCTGTTCTTTAATGTGGGTGATTGATTTGCCTTCCTTGCCTTTCGCTGGTCGTTCTGGTTTGTGATAATATTCAGCGAGCTTCCTTGTTGTATCATACAGTTGTCTCACGTTCCCTTCTCTTGCAGCCTTTTCTGCTGTCCTCGTTAGTACTTCCACATATTTATATTTGTCGGCTCTGATGTTTCTCTTCAGTTTCCTGTTTGCTTCTGTGTAATCAGCTTGTGCCGTGGCTTTCTTTGCTCTTATTCGGCTGATATTGATTGCTGCCTTCTTGTTCCTCCTCTCTTGAATCTTATCCACATTGTCAAAAGGAATCTATTCCTTGTGATGGTGCTTCTTGTGGTCAAGAAACTCCCGACAATTTGAAGCGGTTGCCCCTTTGATCCCTTTCCATTTGTTCTCCGTCGTCGCGAAAGGCCAGGAACTTATTGTTGAGGTTCCCAGTATCTCGAAGAAACGCCGTATTAAACTTTTGTGATGTTTTCCGCTCCGTTGTCCAGTGCTTCTTGAGTTTCAGTTGCATCTTGGTGACCAGCAAGTAGTGATCTGGGGCTATATCAACTCACTATAGACTGGAGATGTTAAATTAATTGGGGTTAATAATTCAATAAATATCCTACTAGAGGTGTCTAGATAGTTCTGTCAAACCTTCAGATACATAATGTATCTTTTATGAGCTTTCACCACATTGAACAAGCATTGTTTTGGTGAATAAGCAAACTTGAAAGTTTTTTCATCTTTTTGCCCCAGCAGTAGAGATTTTCTTTTAAATTATACTTTACCAATACAAGCGACTTTTTGATGTTCGGAAAAACTTGATCCTGTTTTATATTTTTAGGTATGTTTACGCTATCCTGATCATTCGATTCCAAGAGATTCTCGAACGTTTGTCTCGAATTCACTATCGGATGCAGTGGAATCAATTCAATCAGTGTTCAATGGAATTCCAAAATCCAATGGTATTCGATTACGAACTTCTGGAAAACTTTTAGAAGCTTTAGATGAATTTGAAGTAATATTATACATTTTTAATTGGTAACAAAAAAAAACGAACTGATTATGTTACTGGGGAAAAAAAATAAAAACATTTCAGTGAATAATGAGTCAAAAAATATTGTTGATAAGACAAATTCTTTTCACTGAATCGTTTTTATTTTTCTCCAGTGATGGTGTTTTATGCATTTTAAGTAACTCATTGTGATTTTAGAGGACAGTTTACTTTTTACGCGTTAAATAACCATTTATTCTAATGGTGTATATCTTTGCAACTATTTTTTAATTTCTCAAACTGTCAGTAAGCTAAGCTTGTATTCATAGTTATTTGAAGGAGAAGGAAGAGGTTTTCAATTACTTGATTAGACGAAATTTTCAATTGTTAAAATTAATGTATGGAATGATGGTCGATAGAAAAACGCAATGATGCTGTTGCTTAATAATGGCTAGGAAGTAACATCTGCCTTCATACCCTTTAAAGCGTACGAGACCGAATCGGTCACAATCAAATCCTTTCTACACCCTCTAATAACTCTCTTATCTCTACGACCAACCCTTCTTTCTATCGTTTGTCATCTTGCACCGCTGAAGCAAACGGTTTGAGCTCACGAAACGCTATTCCTGGTCTCTTGAAACCCGGCTCCAAACTACATATTAGAGCTTATAATGTTAGAGACTGTGTATTTGACTTTGGCCCCAAATTATTAGAAACCAAAGACAAGACCAGTAGTAAGACAAATGGTTTTCCATGTAATTAATTAACGTGCTTATATGGAAAATATAAACACAAGACAAGCATGGTAAAATGTCATAGATAGTTGGAGGAAATTATCATGTAGGTTACTCATTCTCCAATCAATTAAGATCTAACTGTTAGACTTCATCTTTGGGTATCGTATTAGTTTCCTACTACTACTATTATATATTTATATATATATACTCTAATTTATTTATCAAATACAAGTTTAAGTAGTCAACTCTAAGCCACTATTATCATGTGGTTTCATGATATACTACCTGATTACAGAGACCAAAATAAATGACATAAAGTTGGGCCCTGTAACCTACTGGTTGAAAGTCAAATACCTTCACTACTAAACCTCACTCCTTCTTGACAAGTTGATTCAAATACCACTTTAGATAAATATGTTCTCAAAATTAATCAATCTATGTCGATTTTACTCAATAGTTTTAACTTAATAGCCTAAATTTCATTAAAGGTGAGTTTAAAGCTTTTCATAAGGCTGACAGTACACTTTTGATCTAAGCTATAACAATTTCATAATATGCATTCCAGTACTAAAAGCTTTGAAATATTGTCTTTTGGTTTCGACCTAGTAAGTTGTATCGCTTCTATGGTCATAATATATCACTTTGTTCACCATAATTAAATAATCGCATTCTCATGTTGAACATGTGTTACGTTTATTTTCGTAATTTCTAAAAACCTCAACCTATCCTCTCTCTTTATCTAGAGACTAGGCAAATATTTTAAAATAGGGCACTTGTTTTCTCATGATTTTAGCTTTGTTTTGTTTTTTCATTTTTAGAAAATAAATTCTCATAATGATTGGCATTACTTTTTTTCTCTCTTCAGAATAGTTTATTTACTAATCCGAATCAAAAGCCAACTGTACACATACAAGAACATATTCAGTCTTCTTTAAATAGATTATTATCATCAGTTTATAAATTGGTGGATTCATCGAAAATCAATTCAAAACGACGTTCTGCTATTGATGACTATTGTACTCAACTTAAAAATATTACATTTGAATTAATATCAGAATATTCTAAAAAAGTAAGTATTTATTGGTAAATACACTTTCAGTCTTTATATGCAAAGTGTGTACATCCATAGAATATCTATGTTACTTACATTAAAAGTTAGAATAGTCTTATAATTTGAATAGCTGTAATATGAGTTGTCATTAATTTATCATGATTGCAAGATCCAGATTGATATGCTCGTCAACTGATGTGCTTGAATGCTATTACGAGCTCACCTTACTCGGTAAACAGAGCGCAGATAAATGATGCAGTAACACGATAAGCTATTCTAATTCGATTGTCCCAGGCCCCACTAACAAAAGCAAGAAGTCTTGATAAGGCGTAGAGAGTGTATTTTACAAGCACCCAGAAGATACGAGGTGCCTAAGCACATAAATCAAGCTTATTTATAAAATGATAGCAACGCCCTTGGGAGAGCTACAAAACAGTGTACTGAAAAAGTCCGCAAACCAATGACAGTCAGGGATTTCCGAGTGGGAAATGTAAGCTGAAGGTCAACTAAGCGTCTTGTTCGCGAAAATATAAAAAGTTCGAAATTTCAGTAAGAAATTACAAAATTAGGACCTTTTCCAGGTGAGTTCTAGGGATCTAACGTCCCCAACACAGATACAAACGCTTATCAATTTAACTTGTCAAAAATTATATCAGCACAGTATTCTGTATCTTAGTTATGTTATTTGGTTCGAAAATAAATTTAAGTAATTTTTAATGGAAAGCTCATAACCTGTTGTTAGTGGGACATAGATTGGATTAAAGCATGATTGCGTTGCTCTTTCGTATCCAATCAGCGCCAGTCAATACTGAGGGAACGTTCTAGAATATCATGTAAGAAAACTAACGTCTTTTTCCTGTGGACTTTCTGTCTTCCTTCTAACCTTGTTGGAATATAATCCATTTCCTGTTCAACCGTGTTCTGATTTTGGAGAATACCTCGAGTGAACTGGTGTCCGAGAATACTAAGCATTAGGAATAGCTAGGTTGTAATGAAGTGAGAATCATAACTCCTATTTAATTGGATTAATTGTAAGGGAAGTAATAACGCTTCCATAAATAGTATTACTCTACACATATCGTGAATTGATTGATGGTAATTGTTAGGTTTGTCAGTAGGTACGCTTGAAGCTATTACGAGTTTACCTTAGTTGATAAACGCGAACGAGACAATGAACCAGCGTCCAGGTAGGCTATCTTGATCCGAAAACGGCAAAACAGAAGTCTTGATAAGCGTAGAAAGTATATTCTACAAACACCCAGCAAGCACAATACAATCAAGCACACGACTCGTTTATTTATACATCATAGAAACGTCCTTAGGACAGTCACAAAAATAGCACACTAAAATACACAGCAGCCAATCACAGCCAAGGATTTTCTTGGTGGGAAATGGAATCTCAAGGTCAACTGATCAGCCCATGCTGGAAAACGTGAAATCCAAAATAAGGCATTTATCAAGCGAGTTCTGGAGATCTAACATCCTCAACCGTAATAATATATAGCATAGAGTTCCTACTCAGTAATCAAATTAAATCATATATACCCTCTACAAAACGTGTATTCAATTTTATGTAGGGTTTTAGGTTCCGCTTACTAAAGGGGTACTCTTAAAACCAGAACAAAAATAAATTTCCCCTAATGTTTCACGTTTTTCAATGATTTCGTATTGATTTTAGCTGTATGCGAAAATTCGAATTCTTATTCTATTTCTATTCAGTAGAATATATAAGATTAGTAGTAGGTGTTTTTAAACAAACTCTTACAATTTATATAGTGTTTATAGATAATCAACGAGATTTCGTAAGATTTCATGCTAGTTGGCATTCACTAGCAAGGGAAGTACTCAATCTTAGACGAACTGATGGTTACCATATGTTTTCAACCAGTAACATTCATGTAACATCAAGTGAATTGCATTGATATTTCAAGTTACTTTGTATTGAGTTATAGGACTGCTAATCGATCTCTAGAATTTGATTAGGATTATAAGGACTACATAAAATGATGTTAGTTACCAGTCAGTTTGTTTGTAAGTCAGTCAGTCAGTCAGATGCAACGTAGAACTTCGTACGTAAGTACATCAGTTCATGTCACCATACCACATCAGCACTGAGATGATTCAGTGGGAAAAGTTGACAAAGTTGAAGAACCCAGAAGATTAGGATTTGAGAGAACACAAAGAATAAATGCACTGACCGTTTTGAGCCATGTCATTCAGGGTCTCTAACCATCGACTATTACCATCTCGCGCACCCCAACCAGGTAGTCAACAACTACCGACATGACTCAGTCCACTTGTCAGTGACTTCATGGATTTCTGCCATGTTTTGGTTTGGCCAGTTTGTTTGTAAACTCTACAGCTAACATAAAATCTCTACGCTATCTGGATGAACGTTAAAAATGTCTCGATCAAGATTTGACATCACTTGATAAAGTCATTTAGTGTTTAACTGTAAGCAGCCATTTAAGAAGGTTCTAGGCTATCCCATGGAAAGTTCAAGCGATAATCAATAATCCTCCTGATTTAAGGCTTGTAATGTAATTGTTTTCAATGCCGTAAATTGAATCATTGTTTATATTCTGCTAGATCAACACCTTAGTCGCTGTTTTTTGAACCAAACTCCTACACCTGAACTTTCTTACTGTCATCGATACTACTCATTGATCCGGTTCTCATACTTTTTATTTCCTAACAATTTCCATCTCTTATTGTACTGATCATGAAATATATATATGACAACTTTGGATTATTGCAAACCTATGCCACATGACGCTTTACTGTTTATGACTAAAAATCTATGCTCTGATGAAAAGGCAATAACAGCTGTCTGAATAATAAACCAGTTCGTTCACAAAATCAACCACTCACTATATAATATCCGACACCTAATGATGATATTTTTATGGGTATCGCATTCAATTTGTAAATGATACTTTTATGTAGATAGAAACATGTTTTTTCCCCCAATTTATTCCTTTTTTCATTATTATTATTATTATTATTATTATTATTATTATTATTATTATTATTATTATTATTATTTAGACAGTTGACACTGGAGAAATAGAAAAAATTATACAGAAATTATTAAAAATTATCAATGCATTGAAACAATTACTTATTCGTTGTACCATTGATTCTACATCGAATGTTTTTATGGCAAAAGAAACTTGTCTAATGGCATTGAGTGATGCAACCAAATTTGGTTGTGATCAACGAATTGATTCGGCTTGTCAATCATTTCAAGTAAATCATATTGATAATTTATTTTGTAATTTGTTTTTTATTTCTCTTTCTAAAGAGTAATCATTGTCAAATTATATATATTATTATAGTTGGTTTTTTGCTCTTTATGTCTATGACGCAGGCGAGATATCCGATTGCTAACCAAAGGATGAGTGTACTGCTCAGCAGTGCGTTCTGTCCTACTATACGGATGCGAAACATGGCCGGTGAGAGTAGAGGACATTTGTAGATTGCTTGTCTTCGATCATCGATGTCTCTGAAGCATTGCTCGTATATCCTGCCACAACCGAGTGAGTAATGCTGTCGTCAGGAAACGAGTTCTAGGTAAGGATGGCAGATCAGTAGATGAAGTATTGAGACTTGATCAGTTGAGGTGGTTGGGACATGTGCTGCGTATGCCTAACCACCGACTGCCGCGACGAGCTATGTTTTGTAGTGTAGGAGTAGGTTGGAAGAAAGTTAGGGGCGGCCAAACCAAAACATGGCAGAAATGCATCAAGTCACTGGCAAGTGGACTGAGCCATGTTAGTAGGTGGTTGGGGTCCGCGAGACGAAAGTCACCAATGGTTAGATACCTTGAACGACATGGCTAAAAATCGTTTGCGATGGCGCAGGTGCATTCATTCACTGCGTCCTCTCAAATTCTAGTTTTCAGAATTCCTCATCATCTCTACCTTTCTCTTTGTAAATATATCTCACTGAATTATACTGCTCTCCGATTACTTCTAATACTTCTAGTATCGCTACTACTATGTGATTTAAACTGATAGTTGCGTCTCTGTACTGACGTAGTATGGCAACCTGAACTGAGGTATGTACGTACGAAGTTCTGTGTTGTATCTGTCTGTCTGTCTTGTTAAATCGGCGGATGAGTAAGTAGTCGTCAAAATATATTGTTTTTATTTAATAGGTGATACAATCAAACTATACTAATTCAGTCAGTCAACAACAACATAGAACTTCGTACGTACGTACAACAGTTCAAGTTGCCATACCTCATTAGCACAGAGATGCATTTGTCTCTTCAAATTCCATAATGGTAGAGGTAGTAGAATTATTATCAGTAATCGGAGATTTTAGGGTTAGACGATATTATTCAAGAACTAGAATCGAGTAAAATGAACCTAAAAAGAAAAAGATAAAGGTGATGAACAACTCCGAAGGTTAAGATTTGAAAGAGCACAAAGAATGAATGCACATGCGCCATTGTAAACAATCTTGAGCCATGTCATTCAGGGTCTCTAACCATCGATTACTATCAGCTGCCTGTAGACCCTCCGGGGCTACTGCTGGTCCCAAGCCCGGATAAAGGGGATTGGGTTGGGCTTGGGGTTGGCGACCCCATCCCTCGAAAAACAAACTCGCTAAGAAAACGCTAACAACAGCAAATAGTTCTAACCATTTAAACTCTTCTCTGGGAGTTAGCAGATCTTCATTCAGAAGAGTTATGACGTCTCATAATGAAAGCCGAGCTCCTCCAGAAGTCACGGGGCCGATTCCCCTTCCACGTCGTGGGCAGCCGAGAAGTAACATCCGCCCTCATTCCCATATTAATTCATTGCTTATGTAGATTCGTTCAGTCGAGTGGGGGCGTGATTGAACCTACAAATAGTGGGACTGAGAATTGTACCTATTAAGTTCATTATATTATATTTAATGATTACTGAATTGTTTATACTGAGTTTGGTAAAAATTAAAACATTGCTGTTAATAGAGTTGTTTGGAGAGATATAACTGTTACTATTAATACTATTTCTGAGATTTTAGCTTCAATAATACTTCGATACCTAACTAGAGTTCGTGAAGAACAAAGACAAGAAAATCAGGCTGGTTTTAAACCTGAAGATGGACGTAAAGACTAGGTATTCACACTTAGTCAGGTCCTAGAACGTAGGCACACATTCACATGCCCGACAATAGTTGTATTCCTCGATCTCAGGGCGTCCTTCAGTCAGCTACAACGTAGAACTTCGTACGTACATACATCAGCTTAGGTTGCCATACCACATTAGCACGGAGACGTAATTGTTAATTCAAATTCCATAGTAGTAGAAATATTGGCGGTAATGTAGAAGATTAGCCTTACGGCGTCGTTTGACCTTGCCGATTGTGAGGTTCTATGGCAGTTCCTATCATTGAAAGGAGTATCAAACAAACACATTATCCTAATACAGGCTATTTACTCGAACACTACAGGTCGAGTTAGAGCTTATCGCAAACTGTCATCGGAATTCATTACTTCAAGTTGTGACCGTCAAGGATGTTCATTTCCTCCACTCTTGTTTAGTTTTGTCATAGACATGCTTCTAGATATTATATTATCTTCGTCTAGATTTCTAGGGGTGGACCTTCTATCAGGAGATTCACTGGTTGACTTAGAATATGCCGATCACATAGTTCTACTTAGTGAAGACGCTGAAAAATGCAGAGTCTTCTGACCACCTTAAGAAACAATGTAAGCATGTTCAGGATGCGATTCCCCCCTACTTAGGATTGGGTTTCATCGGCACCTGAACTAGTGATATGGAGTAAAGTAGTCGGGCGTGTAGACCGCTTCATTTATCTTGGGAGTCTCATCACTTCTGATCGCCTGGTGTCTGATGAAATCTCGGCATAGATAAAAATGGCTCGACTGGCTTTTGCCGACTTGCATAACTTATGGCGTAGGCGAGATATCTGTCTGCTAACCAAAGGACGGGTTTACTGTACAGCAGTTCGCTCCTTCCTACTTTATGGGTTTAAAACATGGCCAGTGAAAGTGGAGCATTTTCATTGGCTACTAGTATTCGATCATCGATCTCTTCGAAGTGTTGTCTTCTCTCAGATCATAGTATTCTGAATTCCTCATGTATGTAATGCTGGAGCTAGAAAAAGAATGCATCCATTCGTATATCTTGTCTCAGATTCTAGTATTCTGAATTCCTCATAACCTGTTTTCTCCTTGTAAATTTATTTCACTGGATTATACTTCTCGAATCGTATCGTCGAATCCTGGTCGTCTTCTTTACCGCTGATTTTCGAACAACTTGAACTGAGTACATATGTGTCAAGTTCTACATTGTAGCTGACTGACTGACTGATTGACCCATTCTACAATTTTGTAATGGTTTAATACTTCACGAAATATTTGGCGAAAAAGGATTGCTAATTCTTTTCTCTTAACATTTTATTCAATTCTTTACATTTTTTTCTTAAATTTTATTTATACCATACAGAAACAATCTGTATCTATGATAACATCGGCTTATCAATTATGTTCATTGAGTACAGATGAAGAATGTTGCAGTAAAATTCAATTAGCTTGTCAACAAATTGAACAACTTGTTCCACAAGTGATTAATATGGCTTATTTACTATTTAAATATCCATCGTCTAAGGTAAATTGTAAATAAATAAATATAAAATAAGTGAAATTCATTAATATTGGTTCTTGTGATGTGATTTTATTTTATTTGATCTGTTGATTATACTCTTGATATATATGTATATTTGCATTACGGGCGTTTCGTCCTGGTATGGGACTCCTCAGCAGTGCTCATCCACGACTCCAGCACCTTGCAGGATTTGAACCCAGGACCTTCGGTACTGTGCGCGAACGCCCTAACCGTTAGAGCACTGAGCCGGTATCTAACGGTGTTAATGTCTAAATTGATCAATTCACGGAGTTGCGCAACCTCATACACAGTCTTCGGTAGACACTGCCTACACCCGAACAGGTTGAACCTCACTGGTCACGTCTTCCCACTAGAACTCGGAGAAGATTCCTCACGAAGCTAGTCACTAGTGCTAGTCCAGTGCTTCCAGGTTTCTAATGGTGGTCTAACATTGATCGATTCATGGTTTCAAAAAATTTATGTACATATAAGAGATATTATATGCGTCAAGTTCAATCCAAACTAGCAGTTATTTCAATACATAAATTCAGGTTATCAAAATCAGAGATTGTTAGAAAGTTTCAATGATTACTGGTTGTAGAGAGTTGATCGATGGGATTCCTTGAATCTAGTTTTTGGTTCTTCAACTATCTTCTGGCATCGAGATAGCGTGCATGTTATGTTAAGTCACTTTGACCAGTTGTCACAATGTAATCTGATTTATTGAATATTTGAATCAACACTAGTAACCAGACGAACATGACATTGATCACTATTATCTACTAGAAAGTCATTTACCGATTATGATGATTATTATTATTAGCATGATTATAACATAAGCCGCATTACGGGGTTGTGAAGATCGAAATCATGAATTGATCAATTTTAGACCACCATCAGAAACCTGGAAACACTGGACTGCCGTTTCGTCCTGGTGTGGGACTCATCAGTGGCAGTGCGCATCCACGACTCCTGCACCCTGCAGGATTCGAACCCAGGACCTTCGGTCTTGCGCGCAAACTATATTGTTACAAACTAAAATTCTCTTATAACATAGACAGACAGTGGCTATTCACGGCATGGTGTCGTTCACAGTTTTTAGAAATGTGTTCTATCGCTTGTTGGAAATAATACACCAAGAGGTTGAATCCCCGCTAGCTTTGAATTCTCTAAATTAAACCAAAAACCTAATTGGTTTATGCTAACGAAGACATTCATGCTAACAAACCCAAATGGTCTCTGAATAAAGACTAGAAAATCAGCTGGAAAGCCGAATAACAAGGACACTGGGAAGAAAACACACCATTTCAGAAGCTATGAGCCTATCATCCCAAATGGAAAAGTGGAAGGTTATCACTGAAAATTTTAATTACTTATAATCGATGTAAACCTCGAAATAGTACACTGGTTATCACGTTCAATACAATAAATAAATTGATATATAATGCAAAAGATTCTAAGTACAAATCCTGATGTGAATATCGAAACTGGGATTCAAGTTCGTCTCCAGTTAACACTAACTATGCGTCCTTGATCCCAGTGTTAGCCAAAGTTCATCAATTCTCCAGATACTACTCTCTGTGTTATCAAGTAAATTTATGTTCTCATCAAATATGATCAATTTATAATGTGTATATCTCTATTCATTTCCAAATTACTCGATACAGCGTTGTTTTTAACCAAAATATTCACATATTTGATGAAGATTTTATTGTTAAAATTAACCTGTATCTTGTTACGTATATCTCAATGAGCCATTTCGATAATATTATCGATGAAACTGGTAAACAAAACACCTGACTTTTTTTTCTCTATTGGCTTGAAGTTTCATCTGTTTCGGTCTTATTGTGAATCCATTCCTTCTATAAACCCGAGTTGAATATGTTCAATTAGTAGGATCACCAAAATTATTTGGATTCATTAATGTTAAGTTTATTGTTGTGTCTATTAAGTATGTACTGGCGTTGATTAACAACCTACATCATTTCTTGTTATCTGTAAATTACAGGACTACAATGTACAACAAATGAGAAATCACAATCTGTGCATACATAACTAGAAAGATATTTTGTTAATGAGTTCGGGTGAAAGCTTATACAATTAGGATAAAATAAAAATTATATAAACCAAATGTTTAGTTAAATATAATAATTCATTGAAGAAAAGTTTTCAAAATCTTGACTAATTTGAATAACTAATATCATTACTTATCATCTAATGAGAAGCCATAATTAGTGGAGTTCAAGCATGTTGATTATGAACCAGTTACTCCAGCAAAGACTATGGGTGATGCTCACGTATTATTGTGGATTGATTGAAGTTAAATAGTAACACTGTCGGATACCAGCTCAGTGATTAAGAGGTTAAGGAATCGCGCGTGGGATCAAAAATCCTGGTTTCGATTCTCGCTATCCGGGGTCTTAAATGTACCCTGCCGAAAAATTTTATACTAGAACGAAACGGCTGTCCAACTCCTCCAAGTTTCCAATGGTGGTTTAACATTGATCGGTTCATGATTTCAATAATCGGTACATCTCTAAAAAGTACATTACTCAATAAACTTACACTCATTTACGTATTAACTTGTATCTAAAGTAGTTTTAAATATCTCACATTATTTATTTTGCTCAAACTAATCAATCTAATCTCAAAATAATTCTTTTGTTTTTCCATTTTATTTTAAACAGTCTATCGAATCAAATTATGAAGCATTTCGTAAAGTATATGAAGAATCAGTGAATTTATTATATTCATGTGTAAATGAATTAATCGGTATGCATGATTTCTTAGCTGTCTCAGATGATTTAATGTTATTGGAATATCAAAAATCTATACGTGCTTTATCAGTAAGTATTAGTTTTTGATTCTCTCGTCCCTTTTTTATTTTTTAAAAAAAAAACCATTGCTTAATGAGTTTGATTTTAACAGTGATGTAGGAATATCAAAAAATAACTAATTCATTAGACTATTGTGGTGCGCGCTACTTATAAGTAGTATATGACGCGAATAAAAACGTAATGTCTGGCAGCAGAAGATGGGGGAAGATCAAGAAAGGAAGAGTGGGAACACAATGTAATTTGTATGAAACGCATGAATAGTGAAATGTTAGACAACGGAGATGATGAATTGGATTGAAGATTTGCAAATTAACGGTTACGATATGGTTTTCCTATTTTACTGAGTAACTCTGTAATTTTCGTTTAATACGATTCGGTTGCCCTCACCTGTGTACTCCTTCACTACACTATGACTGCTACCACTTCATCAGTTTATCGGTCTTGACTCAGTTCAGAGATATATTAGCCAAAAAAGTTTGTTCCTTAAGGCCTTATCATGTTACGCGTAGGATAGATGAGGTCCAAATGTCGTAAGATCAAAAAAAGCAAGTTTCTACTACTGGTTGTACTGAGGTGTAACTAAGTACATTTCTTATGAACAACTAGTGTATCTGGAGATACTTCTTTCTTAAGAACTAAAGGAAAGGTTGAACGAGACCATTTTGAAAAATACTCTTCTCTTTAGATTACAGTATCATGCGATCAGGTTTAAAAAGTATAGGGCTTGTTGGATGAAAAAATAACTACCAATAAATGTAACTTTTGTTGCTGTGATCAAAGCATTGTCTGATAGCACTGTCAGATTGACGAGACCTCATATAGTTCTTCCGAGCAAGTTCTTTAAAGCCACAGTATCCTTTTATGGTGTTGTCAGTTGTTCACACACACGTACACACCTTTAATAAATTGAATTTGATTGAGTCTTGTCTAGTTCCATTAAATTAATGATAGCATAAAGTTGATATTACCGTATTTCATCTCTCATGACAGTGAATATAGTTAAAATTCGATTCAGTAGTTAAAATTTTGAACAATTATTTACTTTCAACTGATCTAGAAAACATGCGCATAGTTGGTTAGCAATCCTGTTTCATAATTTCATTTCATACAAATCTTGTTGTGCCAACACAGTACAACAACCTGAGTTGATATATATATATATATATATATATATATATATATATATATATATATCTGTACTAGGTTCTACATTGTTTATGACTAACTGAGAACCATAGCCCCATGATCGACTCAACGCTGTACCCAACTAGACCAAATATCTATCAACCACTGATGGGGAGGCTCAACAGAAGACTACTGCTCATTCTGAAGCAGATTCAGATCATACTCTAGTACGAGCACGTATTTATCTGCGGTTTACTGAACGTAAAAAAAGACAACAAGGAAACCCCTTAACGATGGAAAAGCCAAGAGTTTATTTCGAGAGCAACTAGAAAAAACAGACTGCCATGTAAGTGATGCCCATCCCAAGGCAGCTTGGAATGATATTCAGAAAGCTGTGGGAACAGCAGTGATATCTGCCAGTAAGGTTAGTGAGGAGTGGATTTTACTAGCAGCTGCTGAACTGATAGATGCTTGGAAACTCATCCCATCTGACTCTGAATATGACGAGGAGCGAAGTCAGCCTAAGTGCACGTCTACGCGATGTTCATGAACAGTAATAGGTAGCGAAAGCAAAAGAGATGGAAAATGCAGAGGCAATAGGTAACAGTAGACAACTGTCCAGATGTATCAAGGAAACCGGTATTAAAAATGCTATTGTTATTGAGACTATTTAGGAAAAGCATAGGACTATTTTTCATTTTTGCGAACCATTAAAAATCCATGGAACACTGGACAATTGTTTCCTTTTATTTTGAAAATTTCCATCTCAGTGCACGTTTCCTCAACCTGTATGATTTCAAACACCCAGAATCGTCAAATCTCATGAAGGACAATATATATCTTTGGACATTATCAAGTCAAAATTAAGTATTTCTAATGTTCCTAATTTCAGTTAATTCACATCATTGTGTTGATCTGTCGAGTCAGACTGGGCAGATACACATACTATTAAAAGGCTAAATAGTGGGTGCTCTATTGTAAATGAACTGAGTTATGAATAAATTACTCATTAATAAAATCTAGGTTTAATCTTTCATCGTAGCGGGGGTTGGTCAAACTATTTGAGAAAATGGTAAAACTCAACTTAACTGAATCAGATAGTTAGAACACGACTTACAACATGAATTCCAATGTCATTACAGTTATTCCATAATGAGTTGAATAATGTGTGTTTCATATTTTTAATAGATAAGCTATCAGCTTTGAGCCTTGTTCTTTGTATGAATGCTCTTACTATTCTTTGGCTGGTCAAATCCAAATTGGTGATTTGATTTTGACCAATTTGGTCTCGTGTGCTATTACGGGTATGAGGGCGGTTGTCGCTTCCCGGCTGCCCACACTGTGGAAGGTTTTTCTTGAGGAACCTGAAAAGGAAGGTAGATTAGCGTTGGTCTGAACGACCTGGGAGCGTGACCGCAGAGCCCAAGGGACAACTGCTTGAGGCCGGTCACACACGGCCTTTTTATGAAGGGCTTTTTGAGTGTTAGCTCCGCTCTTAAAGGCCCTTGGTGGGCACCCTTACCGCCGGAGACGGAAATCCGTGAGGTAGGATGAGGTGTGACATTTTTAGGGTTGACCTTTTCTAACCCTTCCTTCCTTGTGAGAAGGCAGCATCGCTGCAGATGCTGGTTATCCGAGGGGAACACCTTACTGCTGTCACACCCCTCTGCAGTAGTCAGAAGTACGACTTCGCCCTCAGACCTTGAGTAGCTGCTTTTAGTCTCATCGTTCTCCAATCGACCTGCCTGGCGTGGTAGGACCTGCAGGAACATGTGTTCCAGCCAATATAGCTCGGTTGGGTCATGACGATAGGCAAGTCCGACCACCACGTCAAGGTAGCAGCTTCGGTCGGTAAATAGGTGAAGTGGATTTCGAACTTAAAACTTATTGGCTGGATTGCTATGTGTTTTAATTACACACACACACACACACGATATATATAAGCTAGGCTAGCAATTTTCACCCATCAATTTATCTTAAGGTTACAAATTTGTGAAAGCATTTTATTCTTCTTTAAACCGTAGGTTCTTCTTCTTACGAAAAATTATTGAAATTACTTACATTTTATATGCATCGAATCATTTAAATAATCTAAAAACAAATCTATGGTGCGTTGACCCAATTTGAAAAAGCAATTAAACTGTATGGACAGCTTTATTTTTTGGAAAGAAATGTTCCGTGGTTTTTAATCGTAACATTTATGTGTGTGTGTGTGTGTGCGCGCGTGTTTATGTGAATTAATTGAGTTCAGGACATTTTGTTAACCTTATTTTATAATTGAATAAGATGCTAAATCATTGCTTTTATGATTAGTAATGAGATTCCATCATGGAGGTAGGTAGGTAATAAAACTGTTGAAGAAGGCAATAATCATTTATTCATTACAGTTTGTTTAGTGATGGTTCATTATTTAAGGGATTCAATTATCAAATTCGAAGCAGCTGGTCCGAACCCCGTCACACCTACTTCGCGTTACCACAGTTAGGGTAGTATTATGAACCGTGACCCATAGCCAAGTACACACAAATCTTCATCTGGCCTCACCGTAGCTGCTACTGACTTAGTGTTTGGGTTCTCATATCTTAATAACCCAATAGAGCTATTTTAGCTGGAACACTTATTCCTTGAGGTTCTAACACGTCAGAAAGGTTGACTGAAGAACAGTAAGACTAAAAGTTATACTGCTGACCTTAATAGTATGTGACAGCACTAAGGTGCATTTCCAAGACAACCAGGATCTTCAAAATAACTTCCTTCTTACAACAAAAGGAGGTGGGTTGGTAAAGGTCCAGTCTTGGCAATGGATACACTTCTATTGCTCCACGAATTTCCATCACTATCAATAAGGCATTTAAAGTACGGAGCTAGTAGATAAAAAAACTTCACGGAAAGGCCATATGTATATCTCCATCCTCAAGTAAGTTGTGCCATCGAACTCTGCAAATAACTCGTATAGGTCTTCAAAACCATTTGTAATTTAGTATCCTGTACAAGTACCTTACAACATAGCATTTTTCTACAATGTAAGCGACAAGATTATTCTGTACATGGATACGCACTGCTGAGGAGTCCCATACCAGGACGAAACGGCCATCCAGTGCTTCTTCCAGGTTTCTAATGGTGGTCTAACATTGATCGATTCATGGTTTCAAAAATGTGTAATGTAACAATCTTCACAACCCCATAATGCATATTCTGTACATGATAAATAAGTGAACTTAACTTCAATTTTAATTTAAACTCTAATTTGTACCTAATTTTCTTTTCTCTCATTCTCATTTGAAAAATTCAAACAAAAAAACAATTAAACAATATAAAATAAAGGATAAAGATGAATTCAGTGTTCAACAAACATCAACATCAATGCAACAACGTTCAGCTTATATTTGTGAAGTAGTATTAAATAAAATGATTGCACGAACTGAAAATACAGAATATGTTGATCAAGTCATGGAAAAAGTCACATTGATACGTGATCAAGTATGTGTTTAAGCGAGATGTGTGGTATAATTTTCATGTTACTGTGGTTTTCTCTCATTTTTATCACTTGGTCATAGATTAAACTTCAGAACCTTCAGATGATGTCGATATTTTTCTACCAATGAATTCATATTCAATAGGAATGACGTTTTGTGAACTCGCATCGTTTGTATTACCGGTGCAGTGAGATGAAGGAATGTGACTAGAGTTAGTCGTAGAGATAAGAGAGATAATAGGGGGTGTAAGAAGGATTTGGTCTCTCGTACTGTTACGGGTATGAGGGTGGTTGTCACTTCCCGGCTGCCCACATCGTGGAAGGTTGTTTCTTGACGGACCTAAAAAGGAAGATAGATTAGTGTTGGTCTTGGAGACTTGAGAGCGTGACCGCAGAGTCCAAGGGACAACTGCTTGAGGCCGGTCACACACGGCCTTTTTATGAAGGGCGTTTTGAGTGTTAGCTCCGTTCTTAAAAGCCCTTAATGGGCACCCTTACCGCCGGAGACGGAAATCCGTGAGGTAGGATGAGGTGTGACATTTTTAGGGTTGACCTTTTCTAACCCTTCCTTCCTTGTGAGAAGGCAGCATCGCTGCAGATGCTGGTTATCCGAGGGGAACACCTTACTGCTGTCACACCCCTCTTCAGTCAGTCATCAGTACGACTTCGCCCTCAGACCTTGAGTAGCTGCTTTTATTCTGATCGTTCTATAATCGACTAGCCTGGCATGGTAGGACCTTCAGGATCATATGTTCCAGCCAATATAGCTCGGTTGGGTCATGACGATAGGCAAGTCCGACCACCACGTCAAGGTAGCAGCTACGGTCTAATTTCAACCAGTTTATAGTATAACTAAAGAAGAAAAAATCACATTAATTGACCATGATTGTAGATAATTATCTCATTATGTTGACATTAGTTGAATTCGATTATTCTGCAGCTTGATTAATAGAATTTATTCAATACTAACAGTTTAGATGGCCATGATATTGCTTACTCATCTATTACCAATCATTGATAAATATTCTTTATATAGATGTGCAGATAGTTGTTTTTCATTTGAGATCATGAATCGATCATGTATATATCGATCATCTATATAGTGAATATAATAAAATGTCTTCACTAGTGACTAGCTTTGGGAGGCGATTCTCGGAGTTCTAGTGAGGAGCTGTGACTAGTGGAGTCCAACTCTGTCGGATGTAGACAGTAACTACCAAGGACAATGGGTGAGGTTGCGCAATACCTCAGATTGACCAAAGTTAGACATTAACACTGTTGAATTCGGGATCAGTGGTCCAGAGGTTAAGGTACTGAGTTCGATTCCCGCGAGTGGGAGTTGTGGTGATTCTAGGTTTCTAATGATGGTCTGACAGTGATCTATTCATGATTTCAAATGATAACTGTAAATACCTCAATTTTACAGAAGGCTAGTGACATCCAAAAAAGCTCATCGGTAACATCACAAACTGTAAGACTGATTAATCTCAATTCAAATCCATCAGCTGGCATTTGTCCGCTTCGATATTAGAGGTGTGTACCTTGCTGGTAAGCACCTATTAGCATGAAACCAATGTTTCTCAACCGATGATTCATAATATACATCGTTGTACATGAGCACATTGGTGAACAAATCTACGATTTTCATTACAGATAAATGTCAGACCACCTGGAAGCACTGAACGGCCGTTTTGTCGTGGTGTGGGACTCATCAACAGTGCGCATCCTTGACTCCCGCTACTCTCAGGATTCGGAACCATGACACTCGATCTCGCGCACGAATACTTAACCTCCAGACCGATGAGCCAGCGGCATCCAACGGGGTCTTAGGTGCACACCAGGACGAACCAGCCTTCCAGTACTTCTAGGTTTCTAATGGTGGTCTAACATTTATTGATTCATGATTTGAATGAAATATATATGGTTAATCAAACTAATTTATCCTATTTTTATTGTTCTAACTAATGTGATACTTCAAAGATGCAAATAAATTAATCTAAGAATAAATGCGGTCACTTTTATGTGTTTCAAATTAGCCAATATAGTTTACACTTAGTTAGAATGGTATAATGATTCATACAGTTAAAAGGCTTTATTTTATGTGTATGAATGTTAATTTTTCTGGTGAAGTTTTGTTCTGTGAGTCTAATGTTTTGGCTGTGTGGATTTCATTGTTCTTCGAAACAAAATCATCAGCACAAACTCTTAGTAGAAGTGAAGTATTCAAATTTCTCCCCGTATGACTCATAGCTGGTCCTATTGACCTTAAACCTTTCTTTGTCTGCAACAGGACAAACTACGAGTCCTATATGGAGAAATTCGAATACTTCACTTCTCCCTGAAGTTTGTGCTGATAATGTTGTTCAGAAGAATAATGAAAGCTCTACAACTAAATCAATCCAGCTCTGAGAGAACGAAACTTGACCATAATCATTCATCTGAGCTACACACTTTTCTCACCATTACAATATTAATTTTTATTTAAAAGTTTCACTCATAGTTTTATGGTTGATATTTTGAATATTTTTAAAAAGACATATTGTACGTTGTTTGCTTAATCAAGTTTTGTTTTCAATCTCTCTCCTTAAATTTCTCTCCTTACATTCATAACTGAAAACGAACTATAACAATTTCAACAGTATACACCAGATTTTGTGAATATTGCACGTAATACACTTAGTCGTTTAGCTGCTGGTCAATCAATCGATGAAAAAGCCTATCGTTATTCAGGTCATGCATTATGCAATGGTGTACATGATTTAAGATTAACCGTTTTAAATGAATGTGATCTACCATTTGATCAGGATATTGAATCATTGAATCTACGTAGTCAACATAATGGTGGTGTTGTTAGTGATCATCTTCCACTATTGTCATCGTCTTCTCCACCTCCTCCACCACCACCACCTCTTCCTCATCATCAACAACGTCATCCCCATGATCAACATTCAAATGACAATGAAGAAATTGAAGTTCCACCGGATTCCATGAAAGATAAACATTCATTCCGAGAAATGGACAGTAATAATAATTCTACTGCTAATTATTATAACTATGAATCTCGTAAGTATTTACCATATAAAAGATATTATTGATGATCTATATGAAATGAATTTTATATTCATGTGATGAACATGTTTTATGATATCAACTTGCTTTTTATAGAAAAAGAAAACAGTTGTTGTGTTCATTCTAATTTTTTTTTTCAATTGTTCAATTGAGTTTTTTGTTTTCTTTCCGCAAAATGTTTGTCGTCTTTCTACTGTTTTGTTGTTATTGTTGTTGCGTTTTTTTCTCTCTATCTCTCTCTCTCAGGAGAATATTTTCCTACCTACGTTTTGATAAATTGTCTTTCATATTGTTACTATTTTTATTACTGTGATGACAATAATTATTTCTTTGTCTTTAGTTTTTTTCTAAAAAAAAGAGAGTTTTTATATTTTTACATGATACTGGCAGGTTTTTCGCTTTTTAAATTAAAACTAATTTTATCTTTAAATTTTATTGTTTACAAGTTAGGTCAATGTTGTCTGTCATAAATGTTTTGGTTTATAGGAAGAAAATGGATAAGTGTGTGTGTGTATAGGGGTCGTTGGTTCATCATTTGATAATTCAATTGTCAATGTTTGTATGATTTACTGTCTGATTTAATCACATCATTGATGTTCATAATGTATGACAAATCAGTTTTGTACAGTGGAAGAGATTCCACAAAAAAGTTTTCTAAAAAGCCGTGACTATTCATAAGTCTTCACGGTAACCTGAACATGTAAACAAAATGATCTAAGCTGGATTAATATTTCGCAGATAGCATGGTGTCTGATAAAATCTCAGCTTAACTTATGGCGTAGGCAAGATATCCGTCTACTAACCAGAGGACAAGTCTACTGTGCAACTGTTCGTTCTGTTCTACTTGACGGCTATGAAACATATCCAATAAGAGTAGAGGATATTTATTGGTTACTAGTATTCAATTATCGGTGTCTTCGAAGTATTGCTCGTATATCCAGGGATCACAGAGTAAGTAATGCTGCTGTCAGGAAATGGGTTTTATGTAAGAATGACAAATCAATTGATGGAGTAGTGAATCTTGATCATTTGAGATGGTTAGGACGTATGTTACGTATGCCCAAACACTGATCGTTTCGACAAGCATTTTTTTGCAGTGTAGGAGTAAGTTGGAAGAAAACCAGAGGCAGCCAAACCAGAATATGGCACAAATCCATGAAATCACTGACAATTGGATTGGGTCATGCTGGTAAGTGTAGACTACCTGGTAGTGGTCTGTGAGACACTTTGAATGAAATAACTTAAAATAGTTTACATTATCTCAGATGCATCTTTTATTTGTATTCTGTAAAATTCTAATCTTCTGAATTCCTCAAGACCGTTTTTTCTCCTTTTAAATTTATTTGACTGGTCTATGCTTCTTGAATCATATCTTTGATCCCTAATATTTTCTATTACCTCTAATACTTTTACTACCTCTACCATTATGGAATTTAAATTTACAATTCGATGTCTCTGTGCTAATATAGCGTAGCAACTTGAACTGATGTACGTACCCACGAAGTTCCACATTGTATCTGACTGATTAACGACTGACATATCACCTTCCTTTATTGAGGTAAGCAAGTATTCTTCTGTGTTAATTAATATCATGCTATCACAACTTCAGATTATGTAATGGATATTTCTTCTGTCACAATATCTCGTTTACACTGAATGCTCTTAATGGGAGTCTTCTTTGGTGCTAGAGATATTCATTCACTTTTTTGTTTTGGCTTCAGATTGTTTTCAATGAATTCAGGTAAATATCGATTTTTGATCAGTATCTATCGTGTAGTTTATAAAGTTGAATGTTGATTTTATCATCGGTACAGATAATTCGTCTAACCCTCGTGAATAGAGAATCGGTTAGTTTTTTTATTTTTCTTTGGCCAACCAACAGCGTAACGATTTCACTGATTACTGAGAAAAGTCGAAAGCTAAAATAACAGCATGCCTACAAAACCAATTAGGACGTTCTTTACGAATACATAGTTTAAAGGAGATATTGTAGAGAAAATTCTAAAAAAAAACGAGCTTTTGTGATCTCGGAGAAAATTATTTTATTGTGTTGAACTGCATATCGTCTTCTTTAGTCAGATTTTCATTCATGGTTGTGTGAACACATGATAATAATTAGAAAATGAATATATATTTGTTGTGTAGATTGTCGAGTTTCGTTGAAATCATGAACCAATCCATGTTAGGCCACCATTAGGAACCTAGAAGCACTGGATAGCTGTTTGGTCCCAGTGTTAGACTCATCAGCTCTGCTCATCCCCACGATCCCTGCTTGCAGGAACCGAACCCAGGACCTTTTCAGTCCTGCGGGCAGGCTTGATTGCCTTGGTTGGGGGTCGTAGATGCATACTGCCACTGATGAATCGAACACTGGGACGAAACGGCTCTCCAATGTTGCTAGGCTCCTAATGGTGTTTTCTAACATTGATTGTTTCATGATTTCAATGAATATATCTTAGTGAATCAGATCTCAGTAGGTCAATATCCACTGTTTGAATTTGTGACCTTAATTTTAAAGTTCTAATCTAATATTTTTTTCTTCTATTGAAATTAATTTAAGAACTGAATCGATCCATTCCATGAAATAGTTTGTTTAAATAACTAGTTGACATTGACGATATATTAGAACTAATCATAAATGAATCCTCAAATTTTTATTATTATACAGTCTAATTTACATTTGTATAGTTGAATAAAATACCGAAAAGACGACATTAATTTCCTTGTATTAACTAGGATTCAACTTTTACACTTTTCTTTTTAAACATATGTATATATGAGTATTTCTATTGTTTATTATAGAATAAAATGTACTTTTGTTCTGAATCATCATAAATAACACAGAATAATAACATAATCCACTTATTAAATGATTTAATTAAAGTCCAACAAATAAAGTACATTTACAGCTTTAATTAATATTTATCGTATGTAATAAGAGCTTTGGTTATATATATATATATATATATATATATATATATATATATATATATATATATATATATTCATTATGGGGTTGTGAAGATGGTTACGTTACCCATTTTTGAAACCATGAATCGATCAATGTTAGACCACCATAAGAAACCTGGAAGCACTGGACGGCCGTTTCGTCCTGGTATGGGACTCCTCAGCAGTGCGCATCCACGACTCCTGTGCCCCGCAGGATTCGAACCCAGGACCTTCGGTATTGTGCGCGAACGCCCGTTAGACCACTGAGCCGGTATCTAACGGTGTTAATGTCTAACTTGATCAAATTCACGGAGTTGCGCAGCCTCATACACAGTCTTCGGTAGACACTGCCTACACCCGAACAGGTTGAACTTCGCTGGTCACGTCTTCACGTCGATTCATGGTTTTAAAAATGTGTAACTTTCCTTTGAATAGTCTCGTTAGTATTACACTGATCACACCAAATAATTAATATCAAAGTTGTTAGCATAATTATTTGAATCTTCAATAACCACTTCACTGTTACATATTATCAGACAAAAATTAGTCAAGTAACTTGACGGCTGTTGTTGTGTACCCGATAAAGAATGTGAACGGAACTGAAGACCACTTTAATTTTAAAAATGGACAGGAAATAGAAGACAAAGTTATCCAGCCCAAATGTGTTCGATTGAACTGCCTCTGAGAGCGATGATGCCTGGTTTAGGGCTAGTCTGGAAGAAAAATCTAGGAAGAGCCAAACCAAAACATGACAGAAATCCATGAGTTCGTCGAAAACTGGACTGAACCATGTTAGATGGTGTAGACTACCTGGTTGAGGTTCACGAGACAATAGTAACCGATGGTTGGATACCTTGTTAGATACTTCTAATCTTCTGAATCCTTCATGACCTCTATCTTTCTCTTTTTAAATTCGTTTCACTGAATTATACTTCTTGAATAATATCTTCAAACCCCAATCTTCTCTATTACTGCTAATAATTCTACTACTCTACTACTATAAGTTTTCACTTGACATTTTCATCTCTGTGTGATAATGTAGTATGGTAACTTGAACTGTTCTACCTATGTACGAATTTCTATACATTGTAGCTGGCCGACTAACTGAGTAATATCTTAAAACTGTGCACAAGTAAGATACAAATGAAACTAACATAAAGCAAACTACTACTTCTACTACTGCACACACACACACACACGTGTTGATCAAACTGTATTCATTTTGTTCTTTTCTTATTTTTGTTTAATCATGTCCACTTGTAATTTTAAAATGAACTCCGGGTTAAATGTGGGTAGATAATGTTGCATATATATATAGCTTGGTTTTTGTTACTTATTACAACACAAATGTGTAGAATGAATTCTATCTGTTTACTAGAGATACACATGTTGCATTGTTTGTTTATGTGGTTGTGAACACACACACACACATGCGACTGTGTGTGTATTTGTGTTGTTTTGTGTAGTAAAGTCAATGATGAAGTAAGTAAGTAATCATATTCTTGCAATGTAACTGATATCATGTTTTTTTTTCTTCTATAGTTGAATGGAATCAATCAACAACCGGTTTACAGAATGATAATAATAATATTTTAGTTATGTATTATTTTACACTTTACTATTACGAGTTATGATAAATTGAACAGTATGAACAGTATGATTGAAATATTTATTGTTGTTTTATTTAACATAAAAGCGACTTGTCTAACAGAAATGTAGAAGCGATCAAGTCAAAATACTGCATAACTATCAGGAAGTATCTTGTTGACATGTTAGTTCGGTTTGAATGTCATGATAAATCAGGAGAGTTATGTTAACTGGAACACTTGTTCCTTGAGGTTCTACCATGCATGGTAGGTGGGTCAATTTAGTGAGAGGTTGGTAAGATTGTTTGACAGCAAAGCGCTGTTAACCGCAGACAGCTGTAACGGTAGTAAGGTGTGTTCCCCTCAGTCTAACAACACATGCTTCTTTCCTTCAAATAGAGGAAGTGGGTAAAAAATGTTGACCTTAAAAATAGTCTACTTCACCTTATCTTACAGATTATTGTGACTGGTAGTAAGATTTGAAAAGTATGTAGCCAATTTTACTCAAATGTGCATATTGGCCTCGAGTAGTTGTATTTTAGACTGACTATATAGTCAAACTCCTAGGTAGTTAAGACTATCTCAGACTGTTGTTGCTTGTTACGTCTCGTTTATTATTGAATCCATAAGAATCTCTATATTACTACGTATTTCTCAGTAGAGCAATGATAAACCGTTTCGTCTGATTGACTTGATACTCTGATTGTTTGGAATGAGCAGTTAAAAACTGAGTTCACTTGATTTCTGGAATTTTTATATTTTTCTCAACATTTATCATCTCAGTTCGGATAACTTACATTACAATTAAACTTCCGATTCTAGCGGGTCATCGACTTTTTTGTTGAACTAAACGCAATATCTGTTTCTTGACTACATCTATACAACTTGTGCTTGTAGGTTATCTTGTATTTGTATTATGAATAGTTCTGACTGTAATTTCAAATTGTATTTAGTAGTACGTACAACATTTTACTATCGATAAATATCTCTTTGACATGGATATAATTCATGATTATTTAAAATATACTGTTTAAATGTTTTCAATAGTCAATCTCTTCCACTCAATAAAGTATTAGTTTCTATCAGTTCAGTTGCTATAACTCTACTTTCTCCTATCATGTATAAAGTACTTGAATTCTTACAAATAGCTCTCAGGTTGTTTTTTTTCTAAAGGATAGTTAAAATGGGAATTACTACAGGTACGAATGTGTTTCAGTATTCAACATTTGCAATAAATCCAGTAAATAAGTAAATCCAGTTTGTACTTGTAATTATTTCGTTAAAACATGTAGTTTCTTTGTACAATTGGAATATAAATCAGTCAGACACTTGAGCAAACTTTACATTTTGACTATCTCAATGTTGATTACAACTGACTCATTTGATATACATAATGAAACAATTTCGACTGGTTTATTCAACTCTAATTACTTTTGATCGCAAACTGCATTGTATTTAGAGACATTGTCATAATGTTACAACATTATGACAAATTTACATCATGAAAACTATTTTCCAAAATGAACATACACTTTATGTTCATAAGTAAATGTACGCGTAGAAAAGTATTATTTATGAAATTGAAACTGATTGTCCTTGTTTTAAATTTAAAAAAATCTACTGTACATTGGAAAATCATGTATAGAATTGACTGTAATAGCGCAAAAGCATTGAATTTCTACCTTCTCTTTGAGTGGAACTTTTAAAATTGTTTTAGATTTTGTTATTTCAAGCATTTATTTTTTGTCAAATAATAGTATATATTATCTTACTTACTTACTTAACTATGCCTGTTACCCCTAATGATGAAGCATGGGTCGCCGATCAGCGTTTTTTTGCCAGTTGGTTTTCTATAGGATAGGGTCTTTAACCCCACGCTCAACCCTCCTCCTTTATTCGGGTTTGGGACCAACAGAAGAGCTTCAGGTGGAGTTATGTATATTTATGTAGTCAGTCAGTCAGTTACAACGTAAAACTTCGTATGTTCGTACATCAGTTCAGGTTGCCATACCGGATTAGCACTCAAAGTCTGAGAGCGAAGATGTCCCGCCGACTGTAAAGGGGTGTGACAGCAGTAAGGTGTTTCTTTCGGAAAACCAGCATCTACAGCGTTGTTGCCTTCTCACAAGGAAGGAAGGGTTAGGAAAAGTTGACCCTCAGATTTCCTTCTCCGGCGGTAAGGCCTTTTAAACAAGAGTGGAGCTAACACTTCGAAAACTTCACATAAAAAGGCCTTGCGTGACCGGCTTCAAGCAGTTGTCCCTTGCGCTCTGTGGTCACGCTCCTACGTCGTTAAGACCAACACTAATGTACCTTCCTTTTCAGTTTCCTCAAGAAACACCCTTCCACGTTGTGGGCAGTCGGGAAGTGGCATCCTCCCTCATACCCGTAACAACACACGAGACCGAATTGGTCATAATCAAGTCCTTCCTACACCCTCCTAACATTTCTCTTATCTCCATAACTCACCCTTCTCACATCCCTTTATCACCCTGCGTCGCTGATGCAAACGATACATATATATATATATATATATATATAATTTTTCTATATATGGTTTTCACTTGTTATTAACTAATTATTATTTTCTATTCTTTACTTTTGTTGTTTAAATATTTCAATTTGGATGATTAGTGATACCTGTTTCTATCCTAAGGGTTTTTTTTAAAAAAAATAATTGTTTATTGACTAACCGATTGATTGGTCACACCTATTTGTTGTTTTGAAAGTAGAGAATTTAATTATTCTTTTGTTATCTGATAATACTCTACTAATGCAGCTTTACTGTAATTAGTTTTAATCCATGCATCTATCGATAAGAATTTCATTTGTTGTTTTATTCGTATCATGTTAGCCAATTTCAATCCTTTCGGGTCTTTTTCAATAATTGAGTGACGCTCAAACTAAGACTTTACATCAGTGTGTGAAACCATTGATTATTGATCGGAGATGTCTTCTTTGATGCGGACTTTTCGGTTATATTTCACTGAACAATTACGACTTGAGTTTGAAAAATGTTAGGTGATCGTCGACGGATCCATCGATGATCTTCATTTAGGTTATAAATTCCAGTATTCCACCTTACATACTTTTCCACTCTATCGTTTTCAGTCTTAATCTAAATGTTTGATCTTTATAACTAATTTTGCTACTAAGATTATTTCTCTTCTTACTATTTCGTGATGAAAATTTTGATTAACGCATCTTTGTACCACACTTTATGTTCATTGTAACTAAGTGAATTGGATTCCATCAATCACTGATTATAACTGGGAAGAGCAAACCTACGTTTCATATTCATATTATTAGAGAAAACTGAACTCTGTTAAGAAATAATAAACTGAAATCATTCAAGTTAATTATATATTTTGTTTATTATTTCTATACTAAGTTATCCGTATTCATAGATATTGTATAAATATATACTATCTATTATCTAACTGTAACTAATAAAACATACTGGCCTTAATAGTTAAAACATTTAACGTTTACTCATCGGGTTATAAGTTTGAACGCTTCTCTACTTACCAGATAATTTCATTCATCTTTATACAAAAGTAGTGCATATCAAGGCTGAGTTTGGAAGAAAGTTAGGGGCGGCCAAACCAAAACATGGCAGAAATCCATGAAGTCACTGACAAGTGGACTGAGTCATGTTGGTAGATGTAGACTACCTGGTTGGGGTTCGCGAGACGATAGTCACCAATGGTTAGAGACCTTGAACGACAGGGCTCAGAATCATTTGCAATGGAGCAGGTGCATCCACCCTTTGTGTTCTCTCTAATTCTAACCTTTTGAATTCCTCATAATCTCTATATTTCTCCTTCTAAATTTATCTTACTGAATTATACTTCTCGAATAATATCTTCGCTCCCTAATCTTCTCCATTACTGCTACTACTTCTATTATTGCTATCACTCTTGAATTTGAACTGACAGTTACATCTCTGTACTGATGTAGTATGGCAACCTGAATTGATGTACTTGCGTACGAAGTTCTGCGTTGTCTCTGTCTGTCTGTCTATCAAAGCTGAACACAAGAATCTATCTGTACTTTGTAATGATTTCAATTATAAGCACTATATATATATATATATATATATATATATATTAATGGATGTTTACTTTTGTACACATATATTTATAAATTGTAATGCTTGTGTTTTTTTTTCTTACTATTTAAAATCTTATCATTAAGATTCATTTAAACAATCCATTGGTGATATTTATGTATCACAAGAAAATCAATTATCTGAAAGAAATGAAGTACTCTCTGTGCTGACTAGTCCACAACGTGAAACAATGGCTGAAGAATTAGCTGGATTTTTAGCAGAGAAAAAACGTTTCATGCGTGAAATAGTCAAATGGGATGATTCTGCTAATGATATTATTGTGCTGGCTAAGAAAATGTGTGTTATCATGATGGAAATGACAGATTTTATACGTGGTAAAGGTCCGTTACAAACTACACTGGATGTTATTAAAGTAAGTAATTTGCGAAAAATATATATTTCATTCACATAAGGTTTTCAATTTCGCGTTAAATTTAGTTAGTTTTGTAAAGTTGTAGGTTGATTTTTTGTCAAAAAACAACATTTCTGACATTTAGTAAAATAGTTATACACTTGTGATATTCCAATGTGTTTTGACATTAGAATCTCTGACGTTTCATGATGTAATTCGAGTCGCTTTTTCGAAATAAATCAATGTACAAATAACCAAAATAATTTTTAACACAAGTTTACATTTTTGATGGTTATTCAAATGAGATTATCGGTATCTGTTCACAGTGTTATTAACCTCAAGAATGGTGATCAATAGAAGTTAAGATAGTTTCTCGGCTAAAGTATACTTTACTGACGAACCAATTAGATGTAAGATAACGATCACTTTAACGTTTAATTATAATTCTAAATCCTAACCCAACTCTTGTTTTTTTTTTCTGGGTTTTTTATGTAATTATTTATTCATTTGTTTTATGACTTGTATTTCACTAATTGGTTAAACATTGGTTCTACTTTCTTAAGGTCACTTTTATCAGTCATTGAAGGTCATCAGCACAGTATACTTTTATCCATTCAATATGTTTGTAATTGTAGTAGACATGTAACTTATTAGGAATCTCCACATATGACTATCAATCATTCAATATTAGTCTAAGTTAATTAACCGATAGTTAGAGACTTTGAATAACATGGCTTAAAATCGTTTGCAATAGCGCATATACATCCATTCTTTGTTTTCTGTCAAATTCTAATCTCCTGAATTTCTCAAGACTGTTTTTTCTCCTTTTAAATTTATTTCACTTGTCTACACTTCTTGAATCATATCTTGGATTGTTAATCTTGTTGATTACCTCTAACATTGATATTAACTCTGTCACTATGGGATTTGAAGTGACGATTTCATTTCTCTGTGCTAATGTTCTATGACAGCTTGAACTGATGTACGTACGTACGTTTGAAGTACTTAATACATAGCATCATATCTCATAGTATTCAACGTTTAGTGTTTCAATCCATTGTTACTTATGTACGACTATATTGTATATTCTATGTCTTATAGTTATGTTGCACTAACTTACTGTAAAAAGGATGATGTAATGTATTATTATTTGGCCAATTTTGTATAGTTGATTATCTTTGTAGTATAATACTGCATTGTATATTTGGGTATTATGTTTAGAATCTTCTGATTACTTACTTAATTATTTACTTACGCCTGTTACCCCCAATGGAACATAGGCCGCCCACCAGTTTTCTCCAACCAACTCTGTCTTGGGCTTCCCTCTCCAATTCTGTCCAATGTTTGTTCATTCCTCTCATATCTTTCTCTATTTCTCGGTGTAATGTGTTCCTTGGCCTTCCTCTTTTCCTTTTGCCTTGAGTGTTCCATGTGAGGGCTTGTCTTGTGACACAGTTAGGTGCTTTTCGTAATGTGTGTCCTATCCACTTCCATAGCTTCTTCCTGATTTCTTCCTCCACTGGAATCTGGTTTGTTTTCTCCCACAGTAGGTTGTTGCTGATGATGTCTGGTCGACGGATCTGAAGTATTTTGTGAAGACAACTGTTCATAAATACTTGTATCTTGTGGATGATGGCTTTCGTAGTTCTCCAAGTTTCCACTCCATACCGTAGAACAGTCTTGACATTTGTATTGGAAATCCTAATATATCTGTATTATCCTTCTTTAATTGTGGAAAACGTCTTTTAATTTATTTGAATTAGATCAAAGGTAAAGCATCACAAATGAACAGTTGCGATATAACTTGGTATTTGAGTTTTAATTGAATCAATAAATTTTTTTATGGTTTATAGGTGGTGGCATTGATAAAGTTTATTATCATCTAGTAAGCCATATGGCAAAAGAACTTAGACATAGAGTAAAGTCATACAAAAATTACTTCTTTATTCTCACTGTCGATAACTTTCGAAAACAATCTGGTTGCTAAAATGTGTTATCCAGTGAAAAATCTGTTCTTTTTTCACTGTGAATATTACCTTACTACGTGCGAAAGCACAAACAACCGAAACCAGACTTAATCAGTGGAAAATTAATTTCTTGAAATGAAGAATGCACTCCTACGAGCTAAACAGAATCCTGTTAATAAAATGTATTTTTAGTGATAAGCCGTTAGAAATAGTGTTATCTGTGTCAACTTACATATAGTGGAAGACAGTGTGGAACTTGATCTTTTCATATTGATGATTTATGATAGGTGTATGGTTTTGTGAATAGTTATCCCCGAGACTGCATTTAGTTTGTCGTGTGACCACTGTTGTAGTCTCACGATAATATGTGTCTTTAGAATAATTACGACCACCGTTTTTTTGACCAGTGTCCCATTATGTTAGAACATTGGATTTGATGATTTATGGACGTCTTAAGTTTCATAGGCTTTCATATCGAACACTGTTGGTAACGCTGCTATCAAGTCAAAAGAGTAAAGCAAAATTCAATTTAAAGTTTAAAAATATGCTTAGAATAAAGAAAACCTTTGTGTCTAGTTTATAGTATTTATTGATGAAGCATAACTCTTAACATAAATCATTTCATTCTCACTATGGCTCAAAACCGTTTGCAATGGTGCAGGTGCATTCAATCTTCAAGCAATTGATTTTCAATTCAAATCCAATAGTAGAAGAGGTAGTAAAGGTATTAGAAGTAATCAGAGAGGTTAAGATTAGAAGATATTATTCAAGAAGTATGATTCAGTGAGAAAGTCAAAACTAGGAAGGTTGAAGAATCCAGAAGATTAGGATTTGAGAGAACACAAAGAATAAATGCACTGGCGCCATTGCGAACGATTTTGAGCCTGTGTCATTCAAGGTCTCTAGCCATCGATTATTATCATCTCGCGGACCCCAACCAGGTAGTCGACAATTACCGACATGGCTAAGTCCACTCGTCAATGACTTCATGGATTTGTGCCATGTTTTGGTCTGGCCGCCCCTAAATTTCTTCCAACCTATTCCTACACTACAAAACAAAGCTCGACGAGGCAGTCGGTGGTTGGGCATACGCAGCACGTGTCCCATCCACCTCAACTGATGAAGTTTCATTACTTCATCTATTGATCTGTCATTCTTACCTAGCACCCGTTTCCTAATAACAGCGTTGCTCACTCGAGTGTCCCAGGATATACGAGCAATGCTTCGAAGACACCTATGATCTAAAACCAGTAACCTACGAATATCTTCTACTCTGACTGGCCATGTTTCATAGCCATACAGTAGAACGGAGTGAACTACTGCGCAGTACACTCGTCCTTTAGTCAGCAAACGGATATCTCGTCTACGCCATAAGTGACGCAGGTTTGCAAAAGCCAATCGAGCCAATCAATTCCTCATCACTTTATCTTTATCTTTTTAAGTTTTTTTCATTAGATTCTACTTCTTGAATAATATCGTCGAATCCTAACCTCTCTGACTACCTCTACTACCATTTTATTTGAATTGACAATTCGATCTCTCTGTGCTAATGTGGTATGGCAACATAAACTGATGCACGTACGTACGTACTTACGTAGTTTTACGTTGCTATTGATTAATTGATACATTCCACTATTATCAAAGTATCAAGTTAGTTTGTTGGTACTGAAGTAATTTGTTTTTAATTTTCATTTTTCTAGTCAAATTTCCTCGTTTTTCTCATTCAAAAAATCTCTTACCTTTTTTAGGCAGCACAAGAAATATCGGAACTTGGTAAACGCTTAAATCGTCTCTGTCGACAGATTGCAGATATGTGTCCAGATTCTGCTAGTCGACGAGATTTGTCGGCTTATTTACAACGAGTTACATTCTATTGTCATCAATTAAGTATTACTAGTCGAGTGAAAGCTGGTGTACACATGCTCAGTGATGAAATTGTGAGCTTTTTTTTTTCAACAATTATTTGCATTATGAATGTACATGTATATTGATTGGTTGATATTAGTTGACTATTGAATATATGACTTGTAGTAGTGTATATGGCGTTAAACAGTGTTTAGTTGAATTATAAAACAATATGTCTAAGTGTTTTTGTTACGAGTATGAGGGCGGTTATCACTTCCCGGCTGCCCACACCGTGGAAAGTTGTTTTTTGAAGGACCTGAAAAGGAAGATAGATTAGTGTTGGTTTTGGAGACCTGGGAACGTGACCGCAATTTCCAAGGGACAACTGCTTGAGGCCGGTCACGCGCGGCCTTTTTATGAGAAGTTTTTCGAGTGTTAGCTCCGCTCTTGAAAGCCCTTAGTGGGCACCCTTACTGCCGGAGACGGAAATCCGTGAGGTAGGGTGAGGTGTGACATTTTTAGGGTCGACCATTTCTAACCCTTCCATCCTTGTGAGAAGGCAGCATCGCTGCAGATGCTGGTTGTCCGAGGGAAAGACATTACTGCTGTCACACCCCTTTTCAGTCAGTCAGCAGTACGACTTCGCCCTCAGACCTTGGGTAGCTGCTTTTATTCTGATCGTTCTATAATCGATCAGCGTGGCATGGTAGAACCTTCAGGATCATATGTTCCAGCCAATATAGCTCGGTTGTGTCATGACGATAGTCAAGTCCGACCACCACGTCAAGGTAGCAGCTTCGGTAGGTGGACTGAGTCATGTTGGTAGATGTAAACTACCTGGTTGGGGTCCGCGAGACGGAAGTCACCAATGGTTAGAGACCTTGAACGATATGGCTCAAAATCGTTTGCAATGGCTCAAGTGCATCCATTCTTTGAGCTCTCTCAAATCCTAATCTTCTGGATTCGTCAGCACCCCTACCTTTGTCTTTCTAACCTTATTTCACTTAATTATACTTCTTGAATAATATCTTCGAAGCTTAGTCTTCTTCATTACCATTAATACCTCTACTATCTTTATCACTATGGGATCTGATTTGACATTTGCGTCTCTGTGCTAATAATGTGGTATGGCAACATGAACTTATGTATATACGTACGAAGTTCTACGTTGCAACTGACTGACTGATGTCTAAGTGTCATCTATTTCGATCAGTGCCAGCCACTGTGAAACAAAAGTTTCAATTTCTTACTTATCGTTTGCATCCATCTTTAACATTTTCTTGGTTACATGCCTTATCATTGAACAACTTTGGTAACCTTCATCCGCATCCGGTTTGGCGGAATTTCATCATCACCAACTGCTCGATTAAGGGAAGGGAGAGAAAAAATCATACTTTATTCATAAACTATTTGCTAAAATTTTGACAAAGCTTACACACTTCGTGATACTCATGTAGTGGGTACTACTCGTAACGTAGGTTTTAAGTAGTATGCAGAGGAGAACGCCCAAAAGTTACGTCTGCAGAAAAGTGTCGAATCGAAAGGCATATCGCAATCAAAGTATTTTGAAGACTAGAACACATGAAAGAAAGATAGATAGCCAGAAATCTACTTATTTTGTAAATGCACATCTGAAGATAAGGTGTACGTACACATTTTGTTAGCAAACTGTCTCCTTCTATCTGGTCATGACGTATTTATTCATTGCACTCATCATATATATATATATATATATATATATATATATATATTCACTGACTTAATTTAATGTACATAATCGTAATTTATTTAAATATTGTTTAGGATGTATGCCACCATAATAAGTGTTATATTATTCCGAATGTATCAACATGTTTCATTTCTTCATAAGTTTTCTATAGATGGACATTTGTTCTTTTTTGTTTTACTTCTATTTATTGATTTATTGTCATTGCTAATTAACTATTCAAATAATCTACACACAATTGTATTATAATACAGTTCATATATTCACTTGTTTAACCTTTATCTGTGTTATTTTGACAGAATTCTACATTCATATGCATATTAATCAGTGTTGGTTAAAATGAAAATAAGTATTATTCACTTAACTGATGTGACCATATGACTTGATTCAACTTTTATTGAATTAGAACAACAATATTGTTTTCGATTAGATCGTTATCAGGACTCAAATTGCCTTGATTGGTTTAACATTTTCATATATAAATATTCATGTATATTAGAGAGTATAAAGCCTGATGACGATCTAATCGAAAACACTAATATTGTTCGGCTTATATGTGTTGTTCTAATTTTCACAATGGTAATCTTTAATATTTTATTGAATTGCAACGTTTACTACTATTTTTGATATTAGTAGTTTAAAAGTATATCAAACAAAATGTTTATCCTGTTGATGAGCTTATTGTTTTACGCTCAAATTTTGATGTCAGTTTAGCTTACCGTAACAGTCAGTCTATGTGGTTATTTCTAGATTTTGATGGCGAAGTTTTTGATTTTATCTAAATCACACAATTTTGGTAAACAAAACAAAAAACCCCAACCCTAACCTAGTGACTACTGGTTTCAGTTCGTCCCTACCATTGAATACATCCTTTTTAGTATTTTGTTTCAAAATTATTCGATGTCATACATGATTAGTAATAACTAAATGCAGCATTACGTACCCATGTCACTGAATATACAATGTAAACAGTTGTTTATAAGATAAACTTTACTACAGTATATATATATCAATGTCATCATAGTAGTTAATATTATTGGTCATACAGATGTACAAAGTGGACTGGTTTCTGAAATACTATGAAACTGTCAAACTGTGTGGTTAGAAAAAGCATCATATAATGCGGACTTCATCGCATATCGTGTGAAAGTCCTGGGTCCAACCTCTATGGTACTATAAATATGCATTGCTAATAAATCTAACATTAAAAGGATAGAGTTACCCGGTACTCTCATTTCCTAAATGATATCAATCTGTGGCGAAAACAACTTAGAAACACAGTTGTTGTTTGTTTGCTACATTAGAGGGTTGGTAAATTACATGAAAAACCTTAAAACTAAACTTTTTTTAACTGACACAAAGGTGTAACCTAATGGTTTAAAGCTGTCGTATTCCAACAGTAAAGTTATGTGTTTCATCATTTCTCCGTTCTTAGTAAAGTAGAAGAAGCTGAGTAGTAAATCACTGGTCTTCATACAATCAATATGTTTCAAATCTGAACACAAGACCATCATATACTTGGCATAAAATGAGCATTATGTATTAAAACGCTAGTACCTTCGTAGTTGGCATGAAATGTTGAACCAATTAGACTAGTGAATATATCGCAACTTGATCGATTGATTTCCATCTGAAATGAAGAACCAAACCAATATAGCATTGGTCATTATTACTCAATGATCAATCAATAAACAATTCTCTGTGTGTGCATTTTCTATAATATCCTTTGTATTGATTGCTATTTTTATACCTACTCCATTTTGTTAACTTTCTAATCTTCTTTTACTTCACTGTAGTTTGAAAGTGCAACTTCTTTAATACAAGCAGCTAAAAATCTAATGACATCAGTTGTTTTAACAGTCAAAGAAAGTTATATAGCATCAACTAAATATCGTAGTAGTCCAAATCAACGTTGTATTGTTCAATGGCAAATGCGTACACCAGAGAAAAAATCATTAGTGTCGGATTATATAAAAAATCGTTCAATTTGTACACGTGATTATTTATTCGATGAATCCAATTCACATCATCCAGATGCATTAAATGAATTATCACAATTTAAACATCCACCAAATTCTCATAATTAGCAACTCTGTTTTTTTTCTGTGAAAATAATTTTATACTACTTATTAACAATGATACTACTGACTAAATGATGATAATCTTAATTTCGCCTAATCTCATAAGATCTGGGCTCAATTTTAATAATACCAATCGGATTATTTATTGTATAAATCTATATTGGGATAATATTTTTTTGAATTTCCCCAATACGTTTTTATACATAAAATTGACAGTTATCTGTTGTTTTTTTTCCGTATACAATCACAAAAACAATCTACCTCTTTCTCAATGCTTAGTTTTTATTCTCATCATTGTATTTTGTTCAAAATTGCTCAACTACATTTTGGAATTTATAATATTAATGCGTATAATGTATATATGGAAGGCTTAATTTCATTGTTTTATGCATATTAACACATTCCAGACAACAATAATCATCATCATCTCAGGTTCTACATATCTTGCTAACTTTTTTTTGTAGTTTAGATTACATCATATTGACCAATTACCACTAGTTACTGTTACTCATACTAATACAACTGTTCCTGATATTCCATTGTTCTCAATATTGTTATAGCAGATATTTGTATGATTGTTTAATTGTACTGTTTTTTATGTACGACTTTTTGTGCACAAATCATTGTTTTCTTCTAAATTGATTTTTTGTTGTTGTTGTAAATAATCTATCATAGTGATTTATTTCTATACTTTTTTCTTAATGTGTGCTGTTTGATAGTTTATTTTTGTCGGCAGCAGTGTTTTCTTGTTTATCTTTTTTTTTTCGTTTATTTTTAATTATTCGTTACAATAAACAAATTATTCATTAAAACTCTTTGATTGATTCAAATTTCTTTTTTGTGTTATTCAGTGAAAAATAGAAGAACAGAGATCTGTTCATGATGTATGGTTATTCTGAATGTGGATGTGTTTCTGCATTACTTCCCTATGAAACTTTAGTTGTTTTACAGTAACACATTTTTTGAAACCATGAATCGATTAATGTTAGACCACCATTAGAAACCTGGAAGCACTGAAAGACGGCCGTTTCGTCCTGGTATGGGACTCATCAGCAGTGCGCATCCACAACTCCTGCATACAGCAGGATTCGGCATTGTGTGCGAACGCCTAACCCCCGGACCACTGAGCCGGTATCTAACGGTGTTAATGTCTGACTTGATCAATTCACGGAGTTGCGCAACCTCATACACAGTCTTTGGTAGTTACTGTCTACACCCGAACAGGTTGAACTTCACTGGTCACGTCTTCCCACTAGAACTCGGAGAAGATTCCTCACGAAGCTAGTCACTAGTGATCACAGGTAATTTGCATTACGGGGTTTCGAAAATGTGTAACTTAACAATCTTCACAACCTCGTAATGTTTTACAGTAAGTTTAGTGCTTAAGTCTGAAAGTTAGTGTAGAGAATGTCAGTCAGTCAGTCAAATACAACGTAGAACTTCGTACGTATGTACATAAGTTCAGGTTGTTACACCACATTAGCACAGATACGCAATTGTTAGGTAGAGAATATGGTAAGAAGAAGGTTAGGGGAACAGTGAAACTTAGATAAGGAGTAGTTTGATTTATTAAATCCTACTGAATGTTTTGATGTGAATTGTTAGGAACAGAATTTTTGAACGTGCATGCCAAAGTTCTTAGGTTCTGTATCCTCCCTGTTACACGTAGAGTCAATTCAAGTTTTAGGGAGAGTTGTTTTAAAAAAAAATTCGTAAGCTTACCTTCTGACTTGTTCATCCATTACAAACTCTAATCACTATTCCATATTAGATTAGTACATTAAATTTCTCACTGCTTGAATTACTTGTATGATATATAGACAAAGCTGTTCTAATTAATGTCTTTTGAAAATTTCCAGCTGAAAAAACATTGAATTTATGTTGAATCAATGTCTGTATGTAATTAATAAATCTATACCTCCCAAAGTAGATTCATCGTTTCAGACTATTGATCTCTGTTTACATCTGTAATGAATAACAGCAATCGGAAATGGAGTGAATCTCTGAAAAAAACTATAATGAGATGTAAAGAAAAAAATTGGTTGGTGTTCAACTTTACTGTGTGATAAACGGTTCAGACTATACTTCGCATGAGTTAATCATGTTTAGAATTGCGAAACATGGCCAGTCTACGAAGCATTGCTCGTGTATCCCGGGACAACCGAGTAAGGGATGCTGTTGTTAGGAAACGGGCACTATGTAAGAATGGCAGATCAATTGATGAAGCATTGAAAGTTTAGCAGTTGAGGTGGTTGGGGAATGTGTTGCGTATGCCTAACCACCGACTGCCGCGACAAGCTATGTTTTGTGATGTAGGAGTAGGCTGGACGAAAGCTAGGGGTGGCCAAACCAAAACATGGCAGAAATGCATGAAGTCACTGACAAGTGGACTGTGTCATGTCGGTAGATGTAGGCTACCTGGTTGGGGTCCGCGAGATGATAATAATCGATGGTTAAAGACCCTGATTGTCATGACTCAAACCCGTTTGCAGTGGTGCAGTTGTATACATTCTTTGTGTTCTCTGAAGTCTTAACTTTCTGGATTCCTCATCACTTTTATCCTTTTCTTTTAAGTTTTTTATTTCACTCGATTCTACTTCTTGAATAATATCGTCAAACCCTGATCTCTCCGATTACTGCTAATACTTCTACTACCTCTACTACTATGGGATTTCAATTGACAATTGCATCTCTGCGCTAAGGTTGTGTGGCAACTTGAACTGATGTACGTACGTACGAAGTTGTACGTTGTTGTTGACTGACTGACTGATGTTTAGTATCAGTGTCATGCTATCGAATTTTAATGAAGGTTTTATTTAAGCGATTATGCTTGCAGTATAGTCTCTCGGTAAAATAACACAATATTGTTTTGTATTTTGCGTAATGTTAGGTGATTTGAAATAGAAGAGAGGTCTTCAGCCTACAGATATTGTTAATTAACATTTACTGGCAATAGTTTCGGTCCCATGTAAACATCTCGTTATTAAAAGAGCTTAGTTTATAGCTTCAATAATTGATTGGCAGCTCCTCTAACTGCGAAACAGTTGAAAATTCACAGACAGCATTAGCTCCTTGAAAATTGTAAATATTTATTGAAGACAAGTGTCATTCATTATGATGTCTAGGTTTAGAGTTAATTGCCAATTACCACGGACAATTTAATACGGAATTAAATTAATAAACATATTATTTGACTTATTTATGACATGATTTAAATAATGAGCCGATGGCTTTTTCATTTGATCCCAGAATTATCAAGTTTGCTCTGACACTGAGAAAAACTATGCTTTCACTCAAATGGTAAAATTATGTGATTCGATGAAATGTTTATTTTGGATTTATATACCAGTATTGTGAACATTTTCAGTTAAATATTTTTGGCCTGATAGAACATTAATCTGTAGAAAGTCTTCTAGGTGCAGATTGTACACTTTCTAGCACTCAGAAAGTTTAATGATAAGATAAAATGTAATAATACGTTTGATGATATTGTTAAGTTTCGTAGTTTACATCACAAAGTGACCTGAATTAGAGAACCATTGAAAATCAGCCTACATACTGAGTGATTTTTCAGAGTTTTGGCCGTCAGTCAGTCAGCTACAACGTAGAACTTCGTACGTATGTACATCAGTACAAATTTCCGTACCAACTTAGCACAGAGATGCCATTGTCAATTCAAATCACATAGTAGAGGAAGTAGTCGAATTATTACTGGTAATGGAGATCTAGCTTCGAATTATTATTATTCAAGAAATATAATTCAGTGATATAAACTTAGAAAGAAAAAGATAGAGGTGATGAGGAATTCAGGAAACTAGAATTTGAAAGAATATAAGGAATGAATGTACCTGAGCCACTACAAACGGTCTTGAGCCATGTCATTCAGGGTCTCTAAACATCGATTACTATCATCTCGCCGGCCTCAACCAGGTAGTCTACACTTACCAATATGGCTTAAAATCAAGTGTCAGACAGTTACTCAACAATGGTATACGCTCAGTATTGCGAGTCAACCAATGATAGATATTTAAACCATGGTGCTGACTCAACAGTCTAACAGTTAAGCTTTCACTACAAGACCTGAATTTCTTGGGTTCATTCAATTGAAGGATCATTGGTAAGTAGCACTAAGGAATTAGACAGGATTAGACAGTTGTTCAGTGCTTTCTAGTATTCATTCGTTGATTGACTAACCTTATTCCGTGTTGTAAATTATTTGATTATTAGAGTTATAAAATTAATTACTTTATTTCAAAACATCTTTTCATTATCATTCATTTCGTTGTACATTGTAATCGATAGCATCTTTTGATTAATGTTACGGAATGTATAAATATTTTATGCACGACAAAACTTCTACTACATGGTTTCAAGTCTCTTCTATAATCAACCACACATTTGAACACTAATATCTTAAATTTTATATAAACTATGACAGTTGAAGATTTGATCAATAATCTATATTAAGGGAGAAATACGGATGTTGTAAAAGATAATCATTGTTATTGCAATAGCCAGTTGACTGCAATATGTAGTAGTGATGATATTCTACTGAATAGTATTTCGATTGTTAAGAACAATTCCCTGAGTCAATGAAATGAACAATCCCTAACATCTCTATTACGTAACAAGCTGTAAACAAGATATATATAGAGAGTTTTGACTTAGCTTATCAATTAAGGCAGATTCACTGAAGTGTTCAAACAACTAAATCATGAGAAAATTAAGTGATTAAACATGAAAAAGACTCATTTACTATTCAAAATTAACTGTTTTACGCAATCTACTAACATAAGTGAATGACACTATAGTCAATTATTTTCTCTTTAAGCTTTAATCTTATATCTAGTTATATTTATAAACATTCAAACCAAGGTCATTTATGGGTCAGTGATGTAACCTAATGATATGTTTACAGTTATATATATATATATATATATATATATATATATATATATATATATATAACTGTCTATTCAAGCATAGCTTTAAGTAGACCTAACTGATAATACCCAGAGTCATAATTTACAACACCAACTAACAATGGTTAGATAAGTGTTAAGAAATAGAAAGTACTGATCAGCTGTTTTGTTCTAACAGTGGAACTACTCCATGAAAATACTAGAAAGCCAACTCAGGGCCTCCAATTTTCGCGTGGACTGCTCAGTCAGTATCTCGTGGTTTTTCAATGTTACCATTAAATAAAATAACATAAAGTATCCCAAGTCAATATTTTTTCTCACTTTAGATTCATGTTTACTAGATTTTTCTGATTAAACTTTTACTGAATTAAACAATTATGTTCATTCAATGTCGATGGGATAACACTGGCTTAGAATATACCAATCAAATGAGATCATAATTGCTAGTCACTATCACAAAACATAAAAAACTTTAGTGGATTTAAACTCATAGACATTAGTAAGACTGTTATACTCGTCACTCGATATGCTTGAAACTAGTACGAGTTCACCTTAGTCGATAAATGAGAACGAGACAATCAACCAGTGACACGGTAGGCTACTCTGATCCGTTGACCCAAAGAAACTAACGAAAAAGTCTTGACATAGCGTAGAAAGTGTATTCTACAATCACTTAGCATACACAATGATCTGAAGCACACAAATCGCGTTTATTTATACATCATAGAAACGTCTTTGAGAGAGTCACAAAAATAGCTTACTAAAATAAAACATCAGCCAATCAAAGCCTAGTATTTTTCTTGTGGGAAATGTGATCTGAAGGTCAACTGATCAGCCTATGAATAAAATCCAGAATTAAGACTTTTACCAAACGTCCCGAACAAAGACAAATAGTTCAAACAAACAGATTCAGTTTTCACTATGTATGCAATTGTACATAATACTACGGAATACTGTTTGAATAGCCAGTTATAAACTGATTCCACACACATTTTATCATCTAACTGAACAGTGAGTTTCAAAATTTCAATTTTAGCTACCGTTTAAGACTTGAATTATCGCAATCCAAGTAGATCATTATTAATGTCTCTGCCTGTAAAGTGAGTTTATATTTGTTTATACCACAACAGGGAGTATCATTTTCAAAATGTCTGATATATTGTGGTTTCCTATCAACTACATCCAATCACGTAATCATATAAATTTAATAAGCTTACTATGTGACTTAGATATTCTGAACTGAAGCGTTTACACTGTTGTAAAGTTTTTAACTAGAATGATAAAATTTTTTATTGATCTCTGATGTTTAAATGTTCACTAGATTTTATGAGTACCAATCTTCAATCAATAGAATATCATAATTTTGTATATTTCTGAATTTGCATGATAAATTGTTCAAAATGTTAAGTTACCGTTACAAAAAGAAAAAAAAACGTTTTAACAGTAATTCATACTTGTTGTAACTTACAATATAATTAGTTCCAATAGAGTTTGAATTCATACGGAATACATTCTGTCCAGAGTCACAAGTGTGTTTTTCATCTCTCCGATTAATGATTTGACGGCATAGTTTGTATTTCTATGATTGAATACATCATATTCAAAGTCAGTTTCATATGTAAGACAAATGAAACTAATGTAGTTTATATTGGCCTTCATTTTATGCACGTTTAAATACCTAATCCTAACCAATGAAGAATGTATTGTTTGGTATACTTTGATTTGTGCATCAATCTCACTTGATTGATATTTGTCTGTTCTCTTCTTCAATGCGTTACTAATTGTACAAAGTACATTATTGATTGATATCAGTGATCCAAATTCAACTTTTGATTTGCTCTAACACTGAATGAATGAATAGTGGTGGATCATTAGTGTTTTAATGATTATGTATTGAGAAGATATTTCCGATCGATACATTTTAATTGGGCCTGATCAAATAATGATGAATAGATTTTGGTTACAATTTTTCAAGTGATATATAAATAAAAATTTGATAGGTTGTATATAAATAAAATCGTATCGCATGATTAGTGTAGTAGACAAGAAGTCTGATTTGTTTTATGTTTGAGTTATCGGTATAAATAAGTAATTTATAGTTTATTAATTAAAGCATTCCTTACTAAAAATTATTTTGTCACGTGACTATGCACAACACTGATCAACAACTGTTGTTCAATTGAAACTACTTAGAATTTGTTTTTTGTTTTTTCAGATTTATGAATAGTAGTGCCTCCCCTGCTGAGGCAATATACCCTGCTGATCAATAGTAATTATGACGACAAGGTCGACTAGTTAACTGTTGAAATTACTAATGATGAGTTTGGAATGGTTTTCAGTGTGTGTACGTGTGTAAATGATTGGTAATTTTAGATAATTAAACATATTGATATTACTAGTATTTGAAAAAATATATCCAAAATGCTGCTTGTTCATTATACAACCAGTATGATCAAAATCACTTGTTTGTGTGTGTGCATGAGTATTTATTCCCTTAGCATTACTTATTTACGCATGTTGCTACCAATGAAGCATAAGCCACCGACCAGTATTTTCGAATCTACTCTATCCTGGGCTTCCCGATCCAGTTCAGTCCAATTGCTGTTCATTCTTCTCATGTCTGTCTGTATTACTCAGAGTAATGTGTTCCTTGGATTAGCTCTTTTCCTTTGACTTTGAGGGTCCGAAGTGAGGGCTTGTTTTGTGACGCAGTTGAAGGCATTACGCAGTGGGCGTCCTATCTAAATTCAGCGCTGACTCCTGATTTCTTCCTCCACTGGAATCTGATCGGCAACTAGGATTTAAAAATATTTCTGTTTTCTTAAGATGACTAACCTACCCAAATTAGACAACCAATGATCTGAATAGTAAAGTGGACACTGAAAAGAGTTGAGTTCCTTGGGTTCGATTCTATGTAGATTTGTGAGTGTTAAATTTTAAGAGATTTTGTCCTAGTATGAAACATTTGTATAAGACACCTTGGTTTTCATCAGCACCCGGACTATTACCAATTCACTACAAAGGTTCACAAATATAGAATAAGCATAAATGGATAGGGGCTAGCAACCAAATCTACCACTGATCATAATCCTTCTAACTTAATGGCAATATCGAAGCTATCCGAACAAGAGTCACATTTGTAGTGTGTGCTACTTGTACGAACGATATAAGTAGTATAAGAAGGGACGTGAAAGAAGAAGTCGCACGGTCACAAGAGGAAAACGGAAAGCAAATGGAGCAAAAGCAAGAAGTAAATGGAGTACCAACAGGAAGGAAAGGAAAGGAAGCAACAACAGAAATGGAAGAAGGATGGAGTGTTGGAAGTCAGGACTCAAAGATGGTGTGCAAATAGAGTATTTAATGTAATGTTTTTGTTTTTAACTGACTTAGAGTGTAAATTTGCATTGGATAATCTTCCGCGCCTGCCTCAGTGTTCTCAACACTTACCAAGAGAAACAGATTAATTGCGATCCTAAACAACAGTCAGAACATTCAAACAACCAATGAGAAATGAATGTTATGCTCGTCACTTGAATGCTTGAAACTATTAATGGTTCAGCTTAGTCGATAAATGAGAACGAGACAATCAACCAGTGTCCGGGGTAGGCTACTCTGATCCGTTGACCCAAAGAAACTAACGAAAAAGTCTTGTTATAGCGTAGAAAGTGTATTCTGCAAACATCCAGCAAGCACACAGTGATCTCAAGCACACAAATCACGTTTATTTATACATCATAGAAACGTCTTTAGGAGCGTCACTAAAATAAAACATCAGCCAATCGCAGCCAAGGATTTTCCTTGTGGGAAATGTGATCTGGAGGTGAACTGATCAGCCCATGAATCAAATCCAATCAAGCCAATTCTGCGGATCTAACATCTCCAACAATGAACATAGAGGATTAATTGTAAACTGTCATATTGTCAATCATTTAAATTTATTGATTAGTTCGTGAAAGCAGTAACCCTAATTATTTAATAACATCAGCGATTCAGATAAAGTATTATTTAACCTTTCATCTCTATAAAAATAAAACTTGGATAAAGAAAGCAAAATCACAATATGAATTAATTTACTTCTTAAGCTTGTAATTTGAAAAAAGACAAATAATTACAATTTGATTAAAAGTAAACAGCAAGTGGTAAATGTGTGTGTTCATATTGATAGACAATTCAATCAGCGTTTAGTTAGAAATGCAGGAATATGTTAGAATTCTTAATGAAATTGATTCATGATTTCAAGGAAATTCAATTATCTCTATAACCTTACAACTAATTATCAATATAGGTACCTTAATCTTTCAATGCTGGAATTTAGTTACAATGCAATGGAAAAAGTGAGACTCGAACAATAATACTAATGGCGTAATCGATCATGCAATGAAAGTGATTAGGTTGATGCATTTACTGATAGCTTGAATATTGAAATAAGATTCTTGAATAGATTTTAAGAAGTATATAAGTGTTACTGTCTCGGAATAATGGAGAGAGAGCGAATAAACATAAGATGGAATATTCTAGACACACACATGATCAAATAATTTGAAATCCAGATATAATATTTAGATTAGCTGGTGTTTCTTGCATTACCACTGTCTCTTAGTAAATAATAAAAACATGGTTTAAAATTTGTGATCTTTAGAAATTTCAAAACAGAACAATTTTCTTACGATAGTTGATGGTAAATATCAGTTATATTTATAGTTGGATCTCAATTCAGAAGTTTATTTAAATTATGATTTAATTTGTTTTGAATTAACTGTCTTTAGAAAGAATACTTTGATATATGTCACTATGAATATGGTATATCCACTGAATATATAAACTATGATATTAACGTTGATATTTGTGAAGCAGTATCCACTTTTCTGGCTATCGAAAACGCCGAACGTTTATAATATCTTGTGTCTTTCGGTCATTGATTTTCTATTAAGAAGGTTGCTGATTTTATCTGAATATTATAACCACTGGAACATGTTTTCCAAGACAACTTGAAGTATTTAAGGCGATGCTGATTGGACGAAACGTGAAATGCGTACGATGCTGAAGAAGTTGAAGTCTTAGTACTACAGCCCATCAGTCAACAACAACACAGAACTTCGTACATATGTACAATAGTTCAAGTTGCCACAACACATTAGCACAGAGATGCATTTGTTACTTCACTTCTCATAGTGGTAAAGGTAGAGTGGTGAAAACAACCATAGAAAAACTGTTCCAAAGTAAATCACACTGATCTACACTAGAGTTTATAAAACAAAATTTTATGACTTCCCTACGTCTAGTTCATAAAACATCAAATTCTGAATCAGTGAAGTTATTTATTAACATTAGACATTTGTATTTAAATTTTTTTAATTAGATTTATGGAGATTAGTGCTTCTACAGATTGGAATAATCAGTCAATCGGTCATTGTTAGACCACCATTAGAAATCTGGAAGCACTGGAAGGTCATTTCGTCCTGGTGTGGGACTTATCAACATTGAACATCCACGACTTCTGTTACTCACAGAATTCAAACCCTGGACCTTCGGTCTTTCATTTAAAAGATCAATGATATTGAATATAATTCAGAATAGAATCATCATCTGTTTACTTTTATGTCTACTTATATAATTGGAATCACTCAGGTTTGTTCTAATTTATGTAATTTAATGATTTCTGATCAATACTAGTCTTTTTAATATTTCCTTTTGATTTGAATAATATCGTCATCTTAATTTTTATTGCCACATATTTTAGTTCGTTAAATTAGATTAAGTTCACTTTTCGATCATGTCAGAAATAAATATATTAGTGTAGGGGATTGTGACTTCTTCATAACTCTTCATGACTCCCTCCCCATGTTAACAATAATTGTGCGCTTACTAGTGACTGGTTCTTAGAGCTACTCCTTGGCCTTCCAGTTAGAAGCCACAGTCAGCGGCATTAAAAGCATATCAGGTATGTTGCAGTCGCCCTTCCTTTTGATTGGAAGACGGTCGCAAAATGTTTCAGAATCGAGAGGAGTTAGATGTGTAAAATATTTGATCCCAGCTCAATGTTCCAAAGGTTAACAGCTTACAATAAGACTTGAATATCCCAAGTTCGATTTGTGGGGAGTTCATGGACGCAAATTTCTGATTCACATACTAAGACCAAACAGTTCTCAAACGCTTATTGGACTTCCCTGATTAACTACCCAAAATCAACCTGTCATGCACACTGTAGAAGTGATTTATAATTGATTGATTACTTGGTAGCTACCAATGTCATGCGTGCCGGGTCCTTATACGTTCTGATTGAATTATGTCGATGGAATTGCAATGTGGACATTATCATAGGTGATTTGACATTGCGTACCATATGTTGCGATGTAAGATGGTGGTTGGAGGTAGTCGACATGGTATCGAATCCTCCAGGGAGCATCAGTTCCCTCAAGATTACAAGTAAACCTTGCGAACAAATGTCGATTAGCACTAAATCCATGTCCAGATTTTTCAGTCTACTACTTCTAACCACCATCTTACAAAAGTGGGTAAATATACAGTTAAAGTATAGCGTAGCTGTTATAATTTACCTCAAAAATATCTATCAACCAATCAAAATTCAGCAAGTCACTATTTAAATTAACAACTCAAAATGTCCTCCAATTGTGTAAATGAATTAGTTAATCTGCCTCAATTACATTCAAAATAAATTCACAACAACATCAGTGGAAATTTTACGAAATTATACGAAAAAAGCACCAACTATAATCATTACTTTTCCTTGAATAAAAATTATTATGAGTAAAAATGAATTCAAGTCAGCCGCATTTCAAAAATCAACATTACGTAAAAAAACTATCAATAAACAAAATACCGAGATAGAAAAAATTGATGAATATAATTTTATTCATTGTCATGGAGAAATTCATTTTCCTGGATGTGAAGAACCTGTCAAGGTAATTAGTTGTTTGGTATTGATCGTGTTTTTGTTGAAAAAATGTTTTATTTAATGGCTCCTATGATAAATAAATGAAACATAGTAAGTTGTTTGCGTGATATATATATTGACCGCAGTCTGGGTAGCATTCATAGTCAACGAGCAATTGATAGCTGTTTAGTCCTAGCATGGGATTCCTCAGCAGTAAACATTTTTGGCTGCATCATGGATCGAACCTAGGTTTCAAGCCTCTAGTGGTGCAAGTTTAGTTCCTTTCCATTTGAGTTATCGCATGACGAATATCCTGATAGAATGATTAAATATTTAGTCGAATAATTATGTAATCCGTAGGTACTCATAACTCTGTACACTTTGTGAATCTGTGATATGCAAGGTATCACTAGTCTGGTTACGGTCGGTATCCGCAGTGTTCCTAGACTTCGTAATTTGCTCGTCCAGACAATCCTTACTACATAGCACCTGACGGTTTTAAATCAGAAGGTGAACAAGAAGTGTTGAATTCGATTATTCTGATACACCACAAATGGACCAGCAGACCACAAGTACGCAGAGCAGGGAAAGCACACTAGCGAGAGAATTGGCAAATGAAGTGAAGTGGAGTTGGTTCACTAGCCTTCTCCATGTCTAGACTAATCGTTTTATGAAAGAAAATGAAATTCTGTTTGTTTGTATTTGAGAGATTAAATGTCTCCTGTTCTAAATACACAAAAAATCTAGTTGATGACTCGTTGAAAACATATTCCTGCTAGTCACAAATCCATTCTACTTTGATATTTCACTTCAATACACACCAGAACTGTACATTAGATTAAACCGGTTACTTTTAGATTTTAAAAAGTGATTAAGATACTACTAAATTGGAATGAATGAGTTCATATATTTTAAACTTTTGTCAGTATGTTTCACATAGTATGATCTTCAAATGTTTCAAGTACATGACTGTCTTATTTGTTCAGTTTCAATTGATTTCTCAGTGTACTACTGTATGATATTTTACATTAAATCTAGCTGACATGCATTTACTATTACTTCTTATGCATTTTACAAAACTAATACTAGTCATACTACAAAACACTTGGGTAATGAATATTTTATTAAAAAATCAGTAGTTTCAACCTCATTTGATCAATAATAATATACGTAGTTAGGATATTTTAAAGTAAATCCATTATGTAGTTATACAATTCTTTCTTTTTTTAACAAGGATTGAAATAATGTTAATTTTTCCTAGATATCTGTGATAATAACTTACCAGTTTCATAAAAAACATTTAATCAAACTGCTTAATTATTGCTAAGTTTCAATTAATGCATTCAGTTAAACATTGAATCGAAATTTCCAAAATATTCAATTTAAAATGGTTTGGACTATCTCATTATTGATAATTTGACTGGAATTCCGATCAGTCTTGGTTAGCGTATGGGCATTCTATTTGGATTACCTCGACATACTTACTTACTTACGACTGTTACTAACAACGGAGCATAGGTCGCCGATCAGTTATATCCAACCAACTCTGTCTTGGGGTTCCCTTTCCAGTTCTGTCCAAATGCTGTTCATTCTTCCCACGTCTTTCTCTGTTTCTCGGCATAATGCGTTCCTTTGACCTTGAAGGTTCCAAGAAAGGTCTTGTCTTGTGACTCAGTTAGGTGTTTTTAGCAGTGTGTGTCCTATCCACTTCCACCGCTTCTTCCTGATTTCCTCCTCCACTCGAATCTGGTTTGCTTTCTCCCACAGTAAGTTGTTGCTGATGGCGTCTCACCAACGAATCCGAAGTATTTGTGTAGACAACTGTTAATGAATATTTGTATCTTGTGGATGATAGCTTTGGTAGTTCTTCAAGTTTCCGCTTCATACAGTAGAACTGCCTTGACATTCGTATTGAAAATCCTGATTTTAGTGTTGATTGATATTTGTTTGGAGTTCCAGATATTTTTCAATTGTAGATATAACCTTCATGATATAAGTTTATATAGAACAGATAGAATGTGGCTTGCAGTGAAATTTAAGATACGAAATTCATTCTATTTACGACTTGTCAGCTGGATGTACTAGCGTCTTAGAGTTGATGTTCGGACGTGATCCACATAGGATGCCCATATGCCAACCAAGACTAGGGTTTTTGTCGTGTTTTACAGAAAGTAAATCTCCACTTACACCAGTCTTTATGTTCTTACTTCACATCACGAGAATTGTAGTGATTACTCGTTTTCAAGTATGAGTAATAATGCAACGCAATCAAAACACTGACAACCAACTAGATAAAACACTTAGATTTCCTTTTACAACGTGGTTAGTTTTATTTTGAGAGTTTCTATCTATTATCAACAAACACTCTAAAATTTATACCAATAATAAGCTCTTTCTAATGTTTAATTTGTTCATACAATTTTCACTAGGATTCGTATTAGACAATAGATTATCCGTAAGTTAACACGAAGGTAGAAAACAAACCTAATTATGTTTTATTGATAAACAATACAATAATACTCAGACTGCAAATATCACTGAAGACATATTACTAACATACTTCAGTAACTCAATGATAATAATCACATACAAATAAGAAACAAGAAGACAAAAATTTGCAAAAAAACTTTGTCATCTTGTGTCAAGACAGTACTTTTATCGATCCTAAAAAAGCAGTTAATAACATATAACTTTCTACACGGTGTGGTTAGGATGTAAAGTATATAACACTATTAGTAATATGTGATTTTCAAAGGAGCCTTGTATTACTTCGTTAAAAATTAATTTTAAGGCTTTAGATTTGTTCTCATTATGTCAGTTAATTAAAGCATCATACCTGTTGTTAGTTAGATTTTAACAATCACATTTAACAATGAACACTATTACTATTCTGCTTAAATTGAATAATCGTTTATTTAAACAAATATGAAGCGGTTACTTCAGATTTCCATCTTACAGAATGTATAATGTCTATGTAGAAAAAAAAATCATAACATTTTATTTTTCTAGTAAGTTATGGTCTCCTTTCTTCAAAAATAATCAGTATTTCAAAAATTTACTAGAGTTAACGCCCTACAGTTTTTTTTTAAAATTTACATACTCATTTGAGTAGAAGTAGTTTTCAGGAAATCAGATTTACTATTCTGACTAAAACTTCCGGACTGTGTACACATTAATATATAAAGAGTATAGCAAAGTTACAGCAGTAGTACATATATATATATATATATATATATATATATATATATATTTAGATGTACGTGCGTATATCTTTGTAATATAAAGGTCTAATTCACGGTTTATAAATAATTCAGATAATTTTTTGAATTCCAGAATTATTCCAATATTGGTCTTGTTATTTTTTGGAAAAAATAATACTTTAGTTTGTTTTAAACTGTTTCCAATATCATAAATTAAGTAGTTATTCATTTGCATTACGGGGTTGTGAAGATTGTTAAGTTACACATTTTTTGAAAGCATGAATCGATCAATGTTAGACCACCATTAGAAACCCGGAAGCACTGGACGGCCGTTTCGTCCTGGTATGGGACTCTTCAGCAGTGCACATCCACGACTCCTGCAGCCCTCAGGATTCGAATCCAGGACCTTCGGTATTGTGCGCGAACGCCCTAACCGTTAGACCACTGAGCCGGTATCTAACGGTGTTAATGTCTAACTTCGCGTCCGCGCACAATACTGAAGGTCCTGGGTTCGAATCCTGCGGGGTGCAGGAGTCGTGGATGCGCAATGCTGAAGAGTTATTCATTTGTAAATAAGTTGACTAGATGTAATATTGACTGGTGTCGAACAGCAGAGAGAGAGAGGCGTAAACAGATGGGTTTACTTTTCTTTTTCCCCGCTTAATTATTGATCAACATTGTAGAATTTTAGATGTAGTAAATGCATCATTGTTAGTCAATTAGTCAGTGAAAATGTTTTCACATTTGCATTGAGAGATTTGTTTGCTTTCAAATATTTATTTTCCTATGATGAGAGATGTTTCCTTGTGTTTGCATACTTTGGAAACTTTCAAGGAAGATCTTTGTATTCATAAACGTTCATAAAACAAACAAACAAAATGACAAATTTTATCATTGAATATTTCAATGTTCAATACTGAGAGACAGTTTACTTGTTGAATTAAATTCAACTAATAACATAAAAATTTTTATAGTGTTGGTAAATAATGAGAATTTTTTCTTGGTATAGAGTGCAATTATGTTTTTTTAGATGATATTCGTTATTTATTGTGGTATCATTTGACACATAGTGGTCAATAACAAAATTAGCAGAATATAAATTTAATTTATACCTTTCTTGATATGACGTACTACATAAAGGATTCACTGTGCTTTTCAAAAGTCTACTGTACAATTTATACTAATTAGTGAGTAGTGAAGAAAGTGTAACATACGCTGCTCCTCACATCCTCCCCAACACACAAGGTACCTTCGGGTTAAACGCAAAACAACCAAAGGCTGAAGTTACATTTGGTGATGGAGGTGGGATTCAGTTAGCTTACATTCAGGCGCATCACACAACAACCATCCCACTCCATGTAACTCAGCATAGCGGCTATTCCACATCATGTAACTCAGCCTCAGAGAAACACAGGTACTGCAAGCACTGAGGACAGTGCTTTTCTATCAGGGGAGCCATGAAACGTACGCTGCTCCTCACATCCCCCCCCAGCACACAAGGTACCTTCGGGTTAAACGCAAACCAACCAAAGGCTGAAGTTACAAAAGTTATCCAATAAAAAAAGAATTCTATTACAAAAGAGGTTTTCATGTAAATAGTTGAATTACATAGTTTATATCACAGATTGATGTAATTCATACAGTTATAGTATTTGTACCAGCATATGGATCCTACAGGGCTTGTTCCAGCCTTTGGACAAATTAATTAATCCATTGTTCTTGAGTTATTATATTCACACGTCTTTCGACCTTGTCAATTCTTTGCCTATCTCATGGCTGTTTATACTTGAGTACGTATGCGGATTATTTACTTCGCTAATTTCTTGTCTAACCTATTTTTTCTTGACTCTAAATACTTGGTCATACTTCATAGCATCAAATTGGCTCACTCTCCTTCTCCACTTCGCTTTGCTTTGCTTTTATGCTTTACATTCTCAATTCTGTCTGCGAGAACAATTTCAAGCAATACCCTCATCCAACCTAATTCGTATTTGGGCTTCTTACTTCGGCCTAAGTGTGATATACGGAAGATTTATTTCAGGGCATATTCGATCATTCGTTCAAACTGGAGTTAGATCACAGGCTACTAAACTGGTGAGCTCTACTTCAGATTTAACTCAGCCACTAAACATTCTTTGCAAACTCATGACATTCATGTCTTTTAGAGAATACCGAACCCTTAGACGACTGAGCCAACATCAAAGGGTTTACACTTTGCAATGTTGTATGGCTACTTTCTAGTATCATTGTTTAGTGAGTGAATACAAACCCTATGGAGAATCCTATACTGTAACATAATAGTTATTGAGTGCTTTCTACTTTACAGTGGTTGTCTAACTAGGAGTAGCCTGTAATGAAGACCACAAAATTATTTTGATCAAAACATCTTACTTTACTTTATGAAAGTTCTAGAAGCTCATGTTAGTCTTCACTTTGGTGTGTTTCTGTACTTACCTAGTGTAAAGCCACTTTTGTCAATAGGTTGTTTCAACAGTGTACCACAAGTGATTAGATTCAGTCATGACTTTTAAAACTTGACTGCTGTATTTTTATGAAATGTAAAAGTAAAAGAAAGAATACAAATAACTATTTCATACCTATATATATATATATTAGCTTCCTGTAACTTGTTCAATACAGTATTTTGTTTAAAAGATAACATTTATTTGATTATACACAAATATATATTTGTTTTTACTCATGATATCACATGAATTCATGAAAAATAGAAATGATTTTCAATGAATTTAGTAACTAAATGATATATTCGTAAGAATGATGTGGGGAGTTTAAGCTATGGTATATAATAAAATCTTGTCTACGTACCTATTATGAAAGTTTCTGAGTTGGAAAGAATAACTATTGTAAAAGTTTACTGGTTAATATAAATGAATGCTGAGAAAAGATCTTCAAGTTAGTTGGTTGTTATTACAGTTGATGATAACACGATGAAACAGCAGTCCCATGCGCTGATGAAATTTAATTGATTAATTTACAGTGTAATCACTAGTCTAAATGATTTCATTTTATGGGTAATATCTTTGGATGTTGACCCAACTTGATTGGTAGAAGCCGCAATATCGCCAAGGATCAAAAGAAGTGTATTATCACTTATTACCCAATGACTAATCAGTCTAGATATCTAAGTCTTATAAGTAATCAAAAGTTAACCGAGTAATTCAGTTATTTCATATCTGATTGCAGCATCGGGCGATATAGGTTCGAATTTTACGAGGACTATTAGCTCTTCTGGGATTGTAGATATGTTTTATTGACGTATTCTAGCTAACATAAAACTTACTACAGATAAGACTTTTCACCAATTTCCTCTAGCTTATAATCATAGTGGTATAATTTTACAGTTGCGTACACTTCGTTCATAATGAAATCAGTCTTTATGGTAATTGAAAAGTTTATTGCTGAAAGATTTCTATTTACAACAAATTATATACTATGGTTAACTGAGTGTATTTACATACAACACAATTGTTACCCTTAATTGGGCATAGGTCACCAACCAGCATTCACCAACCTACTCTATCTTGAGTCTTCCTTTCCAATGCTACCCAATCGCTGCTGAGCCTTCTCATGTCTGCTTCCAGTTCTTGGGGTGATTTATTTTATGGTCTATCTTTTCTCTTTTGGCTTTGAGGATCCCAAGTTGCAACTAGTTTTGTGATTTCCGCAACATACGTCCTGTCCGCTTCTAGCACATTTTCCTAATCTCTTCCTCTGCTTTAATCTGTTTTGTTCTCCTTCAGAGTAGGTTAATATTCTAATACCTACGAGATGAATACATTTATTCACTCATAAAGTATTCAACATTTTTCCTAATAGTAAGACGCTAAGCTCTATATATAAACACATACATTTTAACGTCATAATTCATTAATGTTTTTTAATTTCCAACTTCATAACATAGTTATCATCTTCATTATTGATCACAAAGTATATAATATTCATCTGTATGATATATATTGTTTTTTGTTTCACATTAGTATATTCGCACAGATCAACGTAATACTCAAGATCAATGGAAGCGAATTTTAACCGAGAAATGGAATTTAAAACCACCAACATTAATTATCAGTATTCTTAGTTCACATGCTGAATTAACTAAACGTTTTAAAAACACATTGAAAAAAGGTTTATGGAAAGCTGCTGAAGGATCAGGTTAGTGATGATTAGTTATACATTAGTATTGAAAATAGTTCTTGTGATCAGAATGTATTTATTATTTCTAACTTATGACTCTTATGCACTTGGTACTCATGACCTTGTCAAGGACTGAACCTAGGACACCATACCCTTGCAGAGATCACGTTCACTAATATTTCAATAGAGTATAAACAATAACTTTCTCAAGACATCATGCTTGTACTACTTATATTCATGATCAGTAGTAAAAATATCAAGAGTCTTTTAATTAAACTGTCTAGACTTACCAAAGGAATTAACTATCTGGAATTTCTCAGTAGATGGATTCATACTTAACAGTGACACTCAGTTTATAGGGTTTTAACATTGTAACGAGAAAGTGACTATACAATAAGTGTTCTGTCTTCTCACTAAACAGCCTAACGCAGACACTTACTTACGTATTCCGGTTACCCCGAACAGAGGCCGCCGACAAGCATTGTTCTGGTTAGTGTTTATTTAGCGAGTTGGTTTTCTATGGAAGAGGGTCGCTAACCCCATGCACAACCCTCCTCCTTTATCCGGGCTTGAGACCAGCAGAAGCCACAGAAGTGCTCCAGACGGAGTTGCTATATATTATCACTGAAGGATATTTCTCAACACTTACAGTTCAATTAATTTTCCAATATTACATGTTTATATCAAAGCCTCTAGACATTCGTTGTGTACCGAAACCATTAGTAAACAGTTTTCAGAAATTTAATCTGTTCTGGTGACATAAGTTCAATGACTGAGAGACGAGATGTGATTTTGACGTACACAAGAGATTTAATTTTGTTATGTACGGTCTTTTATATTTACTGAAATATGTTAAGCATATTTAATAGACACTCCTATTCTGTTTTATCTGAACGCCTGCAGACTTCCAGAAACTTTAAGTTTTTGAATTTCTTTCAGTGTTAATTCGTCCAGGAATAGTTTTCCTAATCTATAAATTAAGTCTATGATTTTATTGCATATCAATGTATGTTTCAATAATTTTATTTTTACACATATGAAATCATCAATCAATCATTGCTAGACCACTATTAGAAACATGGCAGCACTGGACGACCGTTTCGTCCTGGTATGGGACTCATCAGCAGTGCGCATTCACGACTCCTGCACCTCACAGAATTCGAACCAGCGACCTTCAGTATTGTGAGCGAATGCCTAACCATTGATGGTCTAACAATGATTGGTTGATGATTTCATATGTGTAGAAACACTAATCTCTATAACTCTAATTGAAAATTTTATTTTTATTTAGGATGTTGGATTATAACTGATGGTTTTGATCATGGAATGACAAAAGTTGCCGGAGAAGCAGTACGTGATTACACTGAAGCTTACGGGAATGATCATATGATAATGGTTGGTATTGCACACACTGAACGAGTGACTTATCAAGAGTTATTTGATTTAGCTCATCAAGGGGTAAGTTGAAACTATTAATTACCGTAAATAACATTCATCTTGATGATTATTATTGAGTTAGATCGATATTTACGTATTGATTGCTTAGAGCTCAATGCACTCAGCTTAAAACTAATACGACTTTGGCTGGAAGGCCAGTCTGTAGGTTTCGATTTAAACACACAACTAGTGTTACTGACTCTGTCTCTCAAACTGTATCGATCAAAGCTGAGAATGTTACCTTGAATTTACATTTGAATTAAGCGATTACTTAATAACTGACACCTGATGAGATTATTTCAGTTGGTTGGAAAAATTTATGCCTGATTATCGTTAGTCACCAAAATCATGTCTTCATACTTCACTGTTAAATTAATTTAAAACTTGAGAGTCATATATTATAATAAAAATTTTTTAAGTATGCATGTCCTTAAATAAAAATGGAAGGAGTTTATTTATCACTAAGAGGTATGACAAGATACTGTCTAGGAGAAATTTTTCATAGAAATAACTACGTTGATTGACTCTGAGTACGAAGTATATTATACTTATGAAGTTATCAGAGCTTAATTTCGGTAGGGGGGTCGTTCTCTGAGCTGAATGGTTTGGTCGTAGAGCTTTTATTGTTCTCCGTAACACTATCATCCTCACAAAATTCAGGTGAAATTCATGTAATCGAATTCCTTTACATATAACTCACAAAATGTCCAGCTCAGAGAAGAAAACCCCATCAGAACCAGTCGCCTGACCTACGAACTTTCTCCACCGAGTTAAATTTAAATTTCCGAGAATACTAAATGATTATAAACTACATCATACGTTAAAACAGCATAAACATTCGATAATTATTTTTGGAAGACTAACTTTAAAAACATTCAAACCTTATCGTTAGTTGGTTGATGCTACGGTACTTCATCTGAGTTCAATTTATCTCCTTGGTATTTTGATGGGAGTGAATTAGATAGTTATTGATTAGACAATATGTAGGCCTGTTTTGACTAATTTGTATAATAGAGTTGAGTTTACTAATCAGCTATTAGATAACATAAATTGAATTTTCGTAATCGTAAGATTGTTCATGATAATATGTTAAATAAATATTTATTTTGCGCGACCTCACACATTTGTCTTCGGTAGTTATTGCCTACACCCGACAAGGTTGAAGTCCATCGGTCACATCTTCTCACTTGAACTCCGAGGATTTTCTCACAAAGCTAGTCACTAGTGACCACATTTTACGATATTTTCAATTACAGGTATGCAGATAAGTGTTTTTCCGCATTGATATTATCGATCAATTTCGAGATTTACAGTATTTCAAGAACTTAGGAACACATTTGACTTTAAAGACTTATTTTACCCAAAGTATTAGTATCGTACCATAAAATATTCTAATGATGGTCTAACAATCATCGATTCATGATTTCTATAAGTAACTTAACAATTTCTACAACCCCATAATGCAATTACCTGTGCCCACTAGTGACTCTCTTCGTGAGGAATCTTCTGCGAGTTCTAGTGATAAGTCATGACCAGTGGAGTTCAATCATGTTCGGGTGTAGGCAATAACTAACGAAGACAGTGTATAAGGTTGCACAAGACCGTGAATTTATCAAAGTTAAACATTATCTTCAGTCCGAATCCTGCAGAGTGCAGGAGTCTTCTTGGATACGCACTGCTGATGAGTCCCATACCAAGCCGTCCAGTGCCTCCAGGTTTCTAATGATAGTCTGAGATTGAGTGATTTATGATTTCAATAAGTAACTCAACAATCTACACAACCCCATCATGCTATAAAGTATTATCACATTTTTTCCAAAAAACTTACATTTCATTTATTGTTTGTTCATGATCGATTTGTATGAAGATCATTTATTTCTTTTTATATTTTCTTTCATAAATTCTAGACTAGAAGTAAAGATATTTCTTCAAATGTCTTATATCCAGATCCTTTGTCTGACGAGGAAACCGAGGATGTAACAAACACAGCAACTACTTCCATTGAACCAGATTTATGGCAATTCAATGAATCCGGTCAACAGATAGACAATGCAGCAATTAAATTATCCAACAAATCACTTACTAAAACAAACACTTATCGTTTAAATTCAAATCATCAATTTCTGGTACTTATCGATCCAATACCGAAACAAACGCAAACATTAGAAGATCGACTCTTAGAAGCTCGTGTTATGTTAGAACGGACTATAATCACATGGGCAAAAGTGTGTGCCAGAAAAAAATGGATTGATCATTTTTGGTTTTTTGATTTATAAAATCGAACTGAGGAGAATTACTGAAAACATATGAGTACTGGATAGATATTTTTTGTAATTCTGTTTTGGAATTTCTCAACGCTCTTAAGACATAAGCTTAGAGCTTTTGAGCATCTTGGTAGACACATTTATTTGAATCGTAGAACCAGCCAATGCTTGACATTCTGTAATGATAATTGAAATCTATCCATATTAATAGGTTCCTGGTTCTTCATTTGTAGTCAGTTCGTTAATTAACTGAGTACAGACTATATATTCTCTCTTTGATTGTAATTTTGGGTTGTTAAAGTTCTCCTGGGGATGTTAGATCCCCAGTACTCACTTGCGAAAAGTCCTAATTTTGGATTTTATTCATGGGCTGACTAGTTAATCTTGAAATCATATTTCCCACCCGGAAAATCCTTGACTGTTATTGGTTGATGTGTTATTTTAGTACTCTATTTTTGTGGCTTTCCCAAGGACGTTTCTATCATGTATAAATAAATTCGATTTGTGTGCTTGTCGACCTCGTATTTTCTGGGTGCTTATAGAATACACTTTCTACGCCATATCAAGACGTCTTCTTCTACTTAGTGGGGCCTTGGGACGCTTGGATTAGAGTAGCTTATCGTATCACTGGATCACTTGTCTTAGCTCTCATTTACCAACTAAGGTTAACTCGTAATAGTTATTATTATTATTAAATCGAGCCCACAAGACTTGCCCAGCTTTTGGACAATTTAATCAACTCATTCTTTTCGAGTTATTCACACGTCTTCCGACCTTGTCAACTATTTGCTTTCATCTTGGTCATTTTTATTCCGGTGTGTATGTGCCTCTCACTTCTCTGACTTCATATGTGTCTAGCTAATTTTCTCTGACTATAATCACTTGGTCATGCTTCATTGTATTGAGCTGGCTCGTTTGCCTTCTTCACTTGGCTTCTCTTTGCTTTTCTTGTATGCCCTTTATTCTCATGTATGCCTACACGAACGACTGCTTGAGATAAATTCATCCGATTAAATCCGTATTTGGCTTCTAATGACCGTCGTCGCACAAACGGGGTTCGCTTAAGTATGATATGGGGAAACTGAAGGGGAGATTTATTTGATAGCATATTAGTAGATCATAAATAAAGGAGTTCGTTTGTGAGTCACTAAAATAGTGAGCCATACAACGAACGAATCTAACACAGCCACAACAGATTTTGTTTATTCGTTCAAGTACTACTTACATTGGTATCTTAAAAGTAAATCGTTATTTTATTATTACTATTATTTTTATGTTTTAGCCATCATCACGTTCCACATGTGAAGGTAGTGGTGGTTCAACAAAGACCAGCACTCAATCCATATTAAATAAAAGTAAAAAATTACGGAAAAAAGTAAGTTTAGCTTTTAAAAAAAAACACAATTTGATACTCACTACTGTTATGATAAAGATATTATTCAATATTTCTGCTTTTACATTCTTTTACATCATGTAACTTATCAAATGCCAACTGATTGATGCAATTCAGTCAACACTATTGAGAATCATAAATGTGACACATTTATTTCAGTCCTTTATATCTGATGAGTTGTGTGACACATTGATGACGACTGAGATGATGCTGCTGAATGACTTACATTTCAATGTCACATGAAACATCAGTTCGTTTCGGAATTATCGGACTAACTACTATGATACCAAGATCAAAGAGAGTTTCTTCTCAAATACCTATAACCAATGAACTGACTTGGTTGTGTAAAACTGGTGTTTAGTTTGCTTATTTTTTCATTGGAAATATCTCCAATGAAACTTTAATTTTTACATATTTGAAATCATCAATCAATCATTGCTAAACCACCATTAGAAACCTGGCAGCACTGGACGGCCGTTTCGTCCTGGTATGAGACTCATCATCAGTGCGCATCCACGACTCCTGCTCCTCGCAGGATTCGAACCCGGGACCTTCAGCAATGTGCGCAAACTCCTAACCATCGGACCACTGGTAGTTTAGTAGGGCTGAAAAATTATTGGTACGTATTAATAAATAAATGATCTGTTTGATAACATCAAACAATCCTAACACTGATTCTGGAATCAGTTGACGTACAAAATGAATTGAGGCATATATCGTAGTTATTTCTATGGCTCATTAAAAAAATCGTAAGCATTAAATTTGACCGGAATGTCAGATTTTTCAGGGAATCATTTACACCCTGAATAAAAGTCGCACAAGTATATATATATATATATATATATATACATCTGGAGAGAGAGAGTTAACTTGACCGACAGTAAGAAATAGACAATCAAAGGAAAGAGAGAAAGGTCAATGATGAGATACATTTCAAGTTCATTTTAAGATGAAAATACTGTAACTTTATTGAAACAACATATGATTGGAATAGCTTCCAATAATTGGTAGTTACCATAACTTAATACCCTTGTTATAATACTAATTTATATTATAGTTAGGAATGTATTAACTTTAAGCATCCCTATACAGACGCTTCAAAATATTGATCAAACCGCGGCATGATCAATATTTCAATAATAATTTTTTTAAATCTAAAACCCATTCATTTTAAACCAAGTTTTAGTATTACTTGACTGCCTAACATAAATTTAGTTATAACAGGGTTCTGAATCCATCACCTAATAGTTAGAAGTCATTGTTTCAATTAGACGTATGGAGACCAGTGATTTTCATACGTAGAAACTATCAATCAGTCATTGTTAGACTACCACTAGAAACCTGGAAGCACTAGACGGTTATTTCGTCATGGTGTGAGACTCGTCAGCAGTCCACATCCACGGCTTCTGCACGTTGCACCTTCGGTCGTGCGCGCGAACACTTAACCTCTGAACCACTGATCCGGCATCCAACGATGTTAATTTTAATTAGAAGTGTTGGGGATGTTAGATGCCTAGAACTAGCTTCATAAATATTTTTATTTCATGGACCTATCAGATGACCCTAAAACCACATTTCCCACCAGGGAAATCCTTGTCTGTGATTGGTTAATGTGTCATTTTTGTGTGCTATTTTGTGACTGTCCCAAGGACGTCTCTATAGAGTATAAACAAACGCAATTTGAGTGTTTGGATTGATTGTGTGCTGTCTGAGTGTTTGTAGAATACAATTTCTACACTATATCAAAACTTCTTGCTGATTCATTTCGGTCAAGGGATCACAGTAGCCTACCTGGACACTGGTTCATTGTTTTGTTCTCGTTATTCGACTAAAGTGAACTCTTAATAGTTTAAGCATACCTAGATTCGAGCATAACAGGAAGTCAACTAAATAAAATAACAAGTTAAATATGCATAACAATAATTTCTTGTCTTATTTTTTTTGCAAAATTATTTATTTCAGGAACAAAAGTCTAAACCTCCAGAAGAATCTCTCCTGCCAATTACATCCATTACTCCAAGACCGTCAGCTACGTTGCCATCGTTAGCCGATGGTCTGATAGGTCAAACAATCAGACGACAAAGTCATATATATACACATACACAAAATATGAAAAAATCTGGAGTTAAAGAATTATTACCTCAAAGAGATGAATCGAATGAAAATCAATTGGTTGATAAAGAAATCAATATTTTGCAGAATATATCACAAGATGAAAATAATTCAACTAGTCAAACAACTGTTCGAGTTCCAATATGTGGTATAGTTGGAGGTGGAAATATTGCTACATTAGATCAGATTTATGCTTCAGTGACATTGAATCGTTGTCCAATGGTACTTGTTCGAGTAAGTTACAGGTAAAAATTAATCTACTGAACATCTGGGAAACATTAAGATAGCCACCTTATTATTCTGGTCAATTGATACCGACTGATAAGTTGGGTCCCTTTAATCTATTTCTAATGAATAATAAAATACCTTTCAGCATTTAGTTTCCAAATCGTTGTAATTTGATTAAAGGTGAATTTCGTATGATGAAAATGTCTAACTGTATTACATAATAAAAATCACATTGTATGGTAAGTTGATGTATTTTGACTAGTTAAATGAATTTCATTTGCAAATTATCGATGTTTTCTTACTAAAACTCCAACAGTTTATGATTGTTTAATCTAAAAACGCCTCTTGTCCACCAACCTGGGTCCAATGTGTTTCACGGATTCCAAGCACCACTAGGTCGTATCTTTTTCGCGACAACTTGAAAAACTCTTCGGATCTCTCTCTATTAATGGTTGTTCTGATTGTGAGAAGTGGTATGCGCCTCATGACTTCCGAAAAATCTCAATTTTCATCATCAGGCCTAATAACACTTCTGAATGAAGACGTTCTAAGTGCCACGGCGCAGTTTAAATGGCCTAAATTATTTGTTCTGATTAGCGTCTTTCTAGCTAGTTGGTTTTCGACGGGATAGGATCGCCAACCCCATACCCAACCCTCCTCTTTTATCTGGGCTTGAAGCAGGCAGTAACCACGGAGGAGCTCCAGGTGGAGTTTCATAAAAACACTAATGAAATAGAATTAGGCAACTATACAAAAACACTTTGTATTCATAAACTTTTTTCAATTGATATAAAGACATAGTCCATTCAAGAACGTATATACTCATTATTTTGTGATAAATTTATTGAAAATTTAACAATCTCTACAAACTCGTCTGAACTATTAATAAAAGATATTTCCCAACAATGGATATAGATTAATGTAAACTGTATGATGGTTATATTATCCTTTGTTTATAAATCATGTTTGATAGACATAGGTGTCGATAATGCACATGCTTAAAATAACCATGATTTATTTTTTGGCACAATCACAGATTCAGTAAGTTATATACCTTCATTGTAATAGCTTCAACAGGGCATTATTGAATAAGTAAAACCAAATCATTCAATCAGCTGAAAATCAGTTTAAACCAGTATACAAGAATTACGAACTGAGTAAAAACGGTTCCTTTGGGAATATTCTCACTTGCTTAGTTATTTACATATGTTTGAAGAATATGTAAATCAATGAGAATCAATCGATTGTAAGAAAGAGTAAATCGATTCCTCATCTCTAAACACGCACCACTTCATACTAGTTCACATTATGTTGAGTCATTGAAACTAGTGATCATGTTAAAAGTTGATGGATGAATTTTGATCAGCATTCAATGATTAAACAAGTATGTCATTGATCACTAATCAACTATAAGTCAACGTAAATATTTCAGTTTTCTGTTAGGTCAGTCGTGTCCCAGTCAGCTCAGCATTAATGACTCAGACTATGAATCTGAGTGATGTATATTTAAAGAATCCAACATGAATTGTCGGTTATCTTAACTGTAAGAGGTTCACCTCGCTAAAAAGAATCTGATTTCAAGAAACGTAGGTCAAGTGTTTCCTTTCAACTAACCCTACCTACTCAACGTTTCAGCATAGTGTAGTTAGTACTAATCCAATCAGAATTTCGACCATATGACATACCTTTCAACAGAGTAAATCTAGTGAAACGGAACACAAATATCATGTATCTTATTGATAATGAAGACATGTAAAAAAACAATTTTATTCATAAGCCCACATGTAGATGAGCGATACTTCAAGCTAGCTGTAAACAGTAAGTACCCTCATGTTTTTTTCAAATCTTATCTGTGATAAAACTAACACTGATTTAGCCAATCAGCAGAAAGTGAACAATTTCATCGATCAATCGGACAACCGTGGTTTTTACATTGAAACCAGGAATCATTTGCTTGTTTTAATACGTATTAATTACGTATGTACACTAAAATCTGAATTCGCTTACATACTGGAGTTAATATATATCTATGCCTTTTTTACAAATGTAAATTTACTTCAAAGAATCAATATACTGTGTAAAGCATGTAGATTGTGAAACTTATCATGTGTCAATAACTGATAGAATTCAATCAGTATTGCATATTTGAAGCGAGAGTCTATTCGGGCTGTCATTAAATTACGCATCTAGTAGTTCCATCTAAAGATGAAGGTATATCGAGAAATGAATGCAGTTACATTCCGTGTGTTACTTGGAGAGCAGATCAAAAGAGAGTTTCTAATTAAAATATCATTTGCCACAATCTTAATATGAAGTCTAATGTTTCCCAACAATTGAATATTGAATTTCTTAAATAATTGACATACAAGATAATTAAACCAGTAGATTTAAATACATTTTTTTTCCTATGTTTTACTAATTAGGGTACTGGTGGAGTAGCTGATATCTTATCGAATGTTCTCGATTTCATGAGTTTTAAAGATACACTGGAAGAGACATTCACTGATCAAGAAATTGATTACAAGTAAGTATTTTACTGAAATAATCGTTTAAAATTTTAAAAAATGCTGATTTCAGTGGCTTTATTAGATATGAGAATCTTGATGGTAGATGTTCATATTGTGTTTTAGTTAATATTTACAAGATGATTGAAGTTTTCAGTAAGTATTACAAACTAACTGCAGTTAAACCATCATGAAACTTTTTAGTAATATGTACTAACAACTCCAATACAGGAAGAATCAAATCTATGATCTTCAACCACTTATTTTATTGAAATATAGTATATTCGGTCAAACAATACGAAATTAGATGATAAGAAACCAATGGATTTTTAATTACTAAAAATGTAATGAAAATTTATATTCATCGTCCACTTTGTGGTAAGTAAGTTGAAAACAGTTTACTTCTCAGGACTAGTCATGTATAAATTCATTCCTAACCAAATCATTGGAAAAGAAGTTACCGGATTATACTTCTTGAATAATTTCTTCGAACCCTAATCTTCTATATTACCGCAAACACTTCTACTACTACTAACACTATGGGATTTGGATTGGCGATTGCATTTCTGTGCCAATGTGGGATGGCAACTTGAGCTGATATATGTACGTACGAAGTTCTAGGTTGTGTAGCTGACTGGTTGAAACAGAAAGGTATCTCATTTTATAATGGATTGGAGTAGTATGCTATTGATTTCCTTAATATGAGATCAAGAAACGTTTCTAATTGGCAAACTTCAGGATTTTATACTATTCATATCCGAAAGCATCAACTAAGTGCCTTGGAAAAAGGGATATCATATAGTATGTAAAGCTAATCACTTGACTCGTGGTATTATTTGAAATCTAAACAGCCGTAGAACTTTACACCAGTGAGGAGACAAAAAGACCAGCATTATACACTAAGATCAGTCATGTTGGATGAAAGTACTAATTCCGTGCTATTCTAACATGTCGAAGAACTAAAATCAAACGATTGACACATAGTTAACTGTGGTTTAAAATTTTCGTGTCTGATATTTACGGCTGGTATAAATTCGTTCAGTTTATACATATTGAATTGATAAAAACAGTCACACTGGTAAAGTCGATTAGATAAACATTTGCAACAAGTAAATTTCTTTGTTGGACCATTCAGAATAGGGAAAGTCGGCGTTGAGAAAAAGCTATCCCATAGGACTTAACAATGGTGTACACCTATACTTCAGACCGATATTGAAATCAGAACTGTCAGCCTTTACAAGAACTTGATTGTCCTAATAATCAATTCTACTTATGTTTTACTAATATTCTGCATACTTTTTGTGAAATACAACTTAAAGTCATTCATCAAGCGTTACTGATTATCAGTCAGCTTCATAATAAAAACATGCTCAAGCAATTCATCTCATAGAAAACATGACTGTTACATTAAAATTATGCACTAATAAATAAGATATCAGCTTAAAATCTAAACAGAAATTGTCTGTTTTTATAAAAGTCACCATACTAGTAGTACTAAACGGCCATCAAATGCTTTCAGGTTTTCAATAGTCATCTAAGTAGTTTAGTTCATGGTTTCAATAAAAAATAAACAGTATAATTAGGAATAGCGTTTATTTTTTTTATCGTTAAATTTTCAATTCCTAACTAACAAACTAACTCACGGCAGTCCTTATTAGTATATACACAATAGTGTTAATCATAGCATACAGTTTATTCACCCGACTTAACCATTAAGATAATGGTTTCACTTTGTTATACCTGTTCAAATCAATGTATTTTATCTTCTCATACATCTATCTAAATTTGAAAAAAAATAAAACATTTTACAGAATAGCTAGTATCATACAAGAAGTTCAAGAAGATGCACGACGTAATAAACATGGTAGACCATTGAAAAAATTCGATAAATCCACGAAATCCATGGACAAACCAATCAATATCACTATTAATCCACCAACAGACAATGTCAGCAAGCCATTATCATCAACAACTGGACCCAATGAATCAGCAGTCACTTATACAATGATCAATATGAAAGAATATGAATCACAAGTGTATCGATTAAAAGAATTAGCTGATGATTATGCACATTTATTCTCTGTATTTGAATATGATGATATTGATTTAGATGGTTATATGATATCAGCATTATTAAGTAGTGGTAAGTGTTGAGAGTTGTTGTGAAATTTCTTTTTGGTTTTGTTTGATTTATAAAATATGAGAATATGGATTGGTATTAGACATTGAAAAAAAGTCATTGAATTGAGGCGAAACTAGTGAATTGATTCAATCAAGGATATAAAGGATGAAGGTTATGTAAGAAAAGTTGATTAATTATTAACTTTGAATGAAATAACTTCTTGAACAACTATGTAGATTGATTTTCAAAGAAATTTAACATAAACAAGCTGTAGTTTGTCGATTTACTGCGTGTTCTTAAGCTCGGTAATTAGCTCGTCCAGACAATCGTTACTAACTAGCGTCTGACGGTTCATAAATCAGAAGGTGAACTCGTAGTGTTGAATACGTTCATTTGGGATACACCACAAAGCGAAGCGGAGAAGCAGTGAATAAAACAAATGAAGAGACGTGAATTGGAGAAGGCTGTTGAGCCAACTCAAAGAGATAGAGCGTGACTAAGAATATATAGTCAGACATGAGACACACGAAGTAGGCACACATGAATAAAAGCGACGAATGATTGACAAGGTCAAGTGACAAGTGGGATTTGTCATGTGAGCTCATACAAACCAGACAATAGTAAGAACGAATGGTACATATAAATTGTTGCGATACAAATAGCTTGGTTCAATAAATTAATCGAAACGGCTTAACCAAATTAAATGTAAGCGAACTGAAATATATGTGGAGGCACTACAAAGCGATTGAATGCTAAGAGAAAATCGATAATTTACTAATTTAAGGAATTCCCTACGACATATTAGTTTAAGGTTGTATGCAGGTGTGAACATGGTAACTGGAATTCAAAAGGTACTTGGTATTAATGACTGCATATTAATTTTCAGTTCATCTACCTCTGCTAGTTTAACTGTTATACAGTTCCTGTTAATGTATAGACTAGACATCAGTAAAATGTATAATTTAACCCTTGCCTGATCGAGAAATAGAGTCACAAGGATCTATTGAGCCTCTTGGTAGCCTCAGAATGTACTACTGTCTATAGTTGCCAAAGTTCATGTTAACTGTTTATAATGATTAGTAAATAAACTTTGAGTAGAAACTCTTTTGATATCGTCGAGTTTAGATCACACTGAAAATAGTTACTTTAGACCATGTATTAATTTAACTCAATTAGTTCTTGTTATGCTTGTTAATTGATATGCTTGAACTATTATAAGTTCACCTTAGTCGGTAAACGAGAGAGAGAAGACAAATTATCCAATGACACGATAGGCTACTCTAATCTGAGCGTCCCAAGGACCTGCTAACGGTATCAAAAAATCTTGATATGGCTTAGAAAGTGTATTCTACAATCACCCAGGAACTATGAGGTTGACAAGCACACAATGAAAATAGTCACTTTAGATCATGTATGAATTTCAATCCATGAGTTCTTACCATTAACTTCAAATGATCCAACCTACTCAGTAACAGTTATTTAAAGAAATCAGTGATATCTGTTTTTACTTTCAATGGAGTCAAACTATTATCGATTACGCTATGGAGCTAAAATAATCAGAAATCTATATCAAAACTGGTCACTGATAGAAAAACCAGTGATTAAGGGTTCTTAGCTTCAAGTTTAATTCTTTCCTTGTTAATAAATAAAGGCTATTAGATTTTCACTATGTAACTGAGTGTAGTACTCTCAGATAAAATTGGAACACTTTAGTTTGATCAGATGTAAGTTTGTGGGAGTGCCCAACGGAGGAGTCCCAACAAAAGCTAGTACAATAAATCAGTGTTTCTTAATTTGGTGACAGTTTGCGATGTAAACTATTTAAGAACTGAGAACTCTGCAGAACACCCTGTTTACGCAACTAAAATTTTATTAAAAGGTTTAATAAAACCGATTATAAAGACAAACTGTTTATTTAATCATATAAGAAAGAATATATGGTACATAAAAATTAAATATCGCACTGCTTTTATCTTGTTTTAATTTACAAATAATTTTTCATTTAAAGCTGGAATTGATCGACCAAAAAATGAACTGAATCTTGACCAGTTAGAAATAACTATCCGTCTAAATCGAGCTGATATTGCACGAACAAAAATTTTTCTTGAAGGAAAACGTTGGAAAGTAAGTTGAATTTTCTTTTAATTTTTAAAAATAAAAGTTATTCGTAAGCATCTAATAAATATTACTCCATATAATTAGATTATTGTATCAATGACATTTGTTTTACTGATCAAATATCCATCATATTTGTGTGAAGATTATTGTTTTTCATTGAAATCATGAATCCACCATTAGAAACCTGGAAGCACCGGATAACCGTTTCGTCTCAGTATGGAGCTCTTCGGCATCGCGCATCCACGATCCCCGCCCGTTGGAATCGAACCAAGGACCTACGGTCTCGCGCACGATCGCTTAATCTCTAGACTACTGAGCGGGCATCTAACGGTGTTAATATCTAACTTAGCAGACTTATATTATCATAATAGTAAGAGATGAATAATACTTATTTAATTAATTGTGTTACTACTACAAGGCATAAGTTTATTAACCATAAACAACTTATAGACTGTCTGAAGACTGTTATATCATTATTTTGATATTAAAGTAAATATGTTTAGTAAAGAAATGTCCGAAGAAATAACACAATTAAAATTGGTAATCAGTTTTTCATTTTTGTATTTATAGCCTAGATTAATGTTTAGTTGTCAGTGTGTGTAAATCCATTGATAGATGATGTCGGAAAGATTTCAAATTTTTACTTGCCTTATATTTCTGTGCTTAAGTTGTTAATATTTGTTGGGGATGTTAGATCCCCAAAATTCGCTTGATAATGCCTTATTTTGGTTTTCACGTTTGCCAGCATGGGCTGATCAGTTGACCTTGAGATTTCAGTTCCCACCGGGAAAATCCATGGCTGTGATTGGCTGATGTGTATTTTAGTATGCTATTTTCTTAACTGTCTCAAGGACGTTTCTATGTTGTATAAATAAAGGAGAGTTGTGTGCTTGATTGTACTGTGATTGCTGGGTGTTTGTAGAATATACTTTCTACGCTTACAAAGCCTTTTTACTACAGTCTCGTATTTAAGTTAGACTACCTGGACGCTGGTTCATTGTCTCGTTCGCGTTTATGGACTAAGGTAAACTCGTAATAGCCTCAAGCATACTAAGTGACGAACTTATCAATATTTAATATTCCTATTGTGAAAATTAGAACAACACAGACATAAGCGAACAATATTATTGTTTTCGATTAGATCGTCATCAGGCTTTATACTCTCTAATATGCATGAATATTTATGATGAAAATGTTCAACCAATCAAGGCAATTTGAGTGATAATCACAATGAAATGAAAAAGGCAAAAGTTCAAGTGGATAGTAGGAAGACAGAGGTGTACTGATAGTAGTAAGAAAATTATCAATAATAGGTCAAAGGTGGATGAATAAACTTCAAATAATCATTAAAAAAACGTAATGATTTTAATGCTTTTTAATTATCACTCAAATAGCCTTGATTGGTTTAACATTTTCATAACATTAATATTCATGTATATTAGAGAGTAAATGGAGCCTGATGATGATCTAATCGAAAACACTAATATTGTTCGTTTACAAAACGAATAATGAAAATGTTGAATTATTTCTCATAAACTTTCAATTAATCACTTCATACAAAACGTTGTCACTGATTGAATTCTCTTTGTTTTCTACAATAACAGTCTAAACATAGGAAAGTATTTCTAGTATTACTGACTAAGATTACAAAAAAGTAATCTATACATTTGTTATGCTAATTTTTTAATTTTTGATCATTTGTTCGAAGGTTAATACTCAACTACTTAATTTTTCTTACTATCTATCATTCATGATACAGATAATATTTACTAAACTGTTTCATTCTTCATTTCAAAGGAATATGGTTATTTGTAATATAATTGATTCGTACAATCTTTAAAAATTCAGGATAATATTGATATCATTATTTGTGAAAAGAACTTACATTATAAGTTGACAGGATAGTCATCCTTACGTGTAAGGGTTTGTAATTTCATCATGTTATTCAGTTCTTGAAGGGACTGGTCAGATATTACAACAGAATAACAAGTTTTTAGTTTATTCAGGATGTGAATAACAAACTGATTTACTTGCAGTTTAGGAAATCAACAACTGAAAATTATAAACTGTTTATAATATCTTAACTTAATATCTGTTGAATAAGTTGACGGCTATCTGGAATCTGTAACTCAATGGTTAACACACTGATTTTTGAATCGTACGTATTGGGTTTCAGACTCATTATAAAACAACAATACTAGAATGCAGATACATGCAACTGACGACATCCAAGTAGGGGCAAAACATGGAACCTGGATTTCATTTCTTAGCTTTATTATTAAATCTATTAACAGATATTCTATCCTATTCAGAAGTATTTTGCAAGGACTATAATTTACAGTTGAGTTTCGTATGCACATTTAAGTCATGAATTATAAAATCTAGTTAAATGATGACATTTTCATTCTCAAATGACACTCTGTGAGAAATGAAATAATTTTAGTCATATTTGACTTTAATCCAATAAAAATTGAATTTTAATTGGTAGAAGTGTTTTCTTTTGAAAATCGACTTCAAACATAAATCGTACTCAGTTTCGCCTTACTTCAAATGATAAATTTGTTAGCGAAACTCAAAATGACGAAAAATATGTTGTGCTTGGTTGTTTGAATGCGATCATCGATTTACTCATCTAGAAATTTATAACATTTACTGCGGATTTCTTAAAAGCATAAAATAAACTGGATAGGTATTTTATTTTTTCTTAAAAATCTGAACTGTTACTTATCACACATAAGTTTAACTATTATTAACTAAGTAAATTACATTTGTAAGTTTTAGTGGCTGAACGTTAAGTAAATCCATCGTTCCATTCGACAGTCTGGTTGAAACCTCATCAAATAAATAGTATGAGTTTTAATATTTGATCAATTTCCTTGATTTAATTTGGATCAGATTGCCGTGCAAAACGATCGATTTACTTCAAAGTCAATCTCTGAGACTTAAAAATATAAGTTTTTTTGAAGTCGGAATCTCAAAACGAAATACGAAATCATTCTACAGGTTTAATATCTCCACTAGATAGTGCTTTTAAAATTTAAAGTAGTTTTCATCATGAAGAAACTTCGATTGAACAACCACTCTAAACCAAGAGACACTGGTCAGTTTTTTTATTCTAAATTTTTGTAGTTTTTAGTGGCTGCTCTAAATTTCGAAGTAGGTCTCATCACTTAAGCCACCCACAATCTGACTACAATTTGGACCAATGATAGAGTCTGCAATAAAATAAAATTCCCCTTCGATTTCTGTATATCCTACTTACGTGATGAACCCCGTTTTTACGACGACGGTAATACAAAACCAAATACAGTTTCCCTGATGAATTTTGTTTCAAGCAGTCGTTCATGTAAACAGACATGAGAATACAAAGCGTTAAGACAAAGTGAAACGAAGCTAGGCAACTGAATTTTATGAAGCATGACCAAGTATTTATGATCAGAGAAAATAAGCTAAGTAAGCATGTGCACTCACACTTGAATAACAACAACAACCAAGGTTATGAGTGAATGATCGACAAAGTCGAAAGACGTGTGAATATTTCGAGAAAAATGGATTAATTGATTTTTTCAAAGGCTGCAGGAAGTCCTGCCTGCTCAACTTATTAGTACACACTACAAGTTCTAAATACTGTACACTTGGATACTGAATTCTCAATATGAGAAGACTTAGAGATGTGTATTGAGATTGCATTTTTTTGAGTATCAAATGTGAATAAACATTTGTTTTCAAGATATAATGATCTTTAAATTCGCGTCTAATGTTTTACCGATAAGAATTTATTAGAAAATAAATCAGTTTATTAGTTCTGTTTACTTAAGCTTCAGTATAATTGCTATCACTGTTTCTGAATAAAAATAATTCTAGATAGATAACTTTAGTGGAAAGAAATTCTTTCTAATACTTTACACAGATGTTTAAATGTCCCAGTTAAATTATCAATTTTTTTTCTGTTATTTAAAAGAAAGGTGATTTGAATGAATTCATGTTCAATGTTATTTTGAATGAACAAACAGATTTTGTTCGATTGATTTTGGAGAATGGATTTAATCTAGATGATTTTCTTACTGTGCATACACTAGAAAGATTATATACTGAATGTTTAAAAAAGACTGTAAGTTTAACGATTCATTGACATTTGATTATTTGAATCATTTTACTAATAATGTTTATGACCGTAATTGATCGGTCTCATTTGGTATATGTGCATCCTGTGCGGATTTCCCCGAAATTGCCCATTAAAAATAACAGGCATTATTAACATAGGTGAATGATCATTGTCAGTGAAATTTAGGGTCGCACGTTTCGTCCTATTTGAGATTCATCAGATCGACCTCAGAGTAGAGTGAACACACAAAATAATCCTTTTTAAATGATATCATTAGTATGATCATTGTAGTACCGGTAATATTAGTGTACTAGCACTTACCCACTCATCAGTATCTGCTTTTATAGTGAAGAAAGACGATCAGCAATCATACGGAGATTAAGGATGTAGTAATATGAAAGCTTAATGTTTTTAATGAAGACTCAAGAAATACACAAAAACTGAGTAAAACTGGTACAATAGTTTAGAAAATGCGATTACACTAGTAAATAGTGTGAATACAGAACGACGAACAGTAGTCACACAGTACGTTCCAAAAATACTATGAAAATGGAACTGCCTACTAAATATTACCAAGTAGTATAATACAGTGCATACAATAAATTGAATGGAAAGAAAACAGAGGCAGAGGATGGGAATGAACTTCAAAATGGGTTAGTTATATGGCTCAGAATGATCGATAAGATCTTATACAAATAAAAATATTGCATTATTGTCTGAAAAGGTTAGTTGATTCGAAACAGGCACTGAAGTGAACTAATTTGAATGTTGAATGATACTTGTACTCTAGTCTGATGCTTACAACTTGACTGACTGAAATATGAAATGATACTGTACAATTCAAATTTATAATTTTAAGACATAAGAAACACCTAAGAAACCCATGAATTCATCAAGGTGAATTAGATATGTGTTATAAAGTATGTAAAAGCTTATATCTAAAGGAAGATGAACTGTAAGCAAAATATATAACTTATTTGTGCCATATTAATTAATTTCCTGTATAAACACATCCAGTTAAAATGCAATTTCACGAGAACAACAACAATGAACATAGAGAAATAATGTGAATTCAGTTACTTCTCAGTTTCTACACAGTAGATTACTAACTTGAAATGAATGATTATCAGTTTTTGACCGCAGTTGATTAGTTTTGATATACTCTAGTTACTCCTGGTGGAGCATAAGCTTCTAACCAGTATTCCACATCCTACTGTGTCCTGAGTCCTCCTTTACAGTTCTATCCAGTTTTTTTCATTCTTCTCATGTCTATCTCCATTTCTCCACGTAATGTGTTCCTTGACTTTCCTCTTTTCCTTTGGTCTTAAGGATTCCAAGTGAGGGCTTGTCTTGTGACACGGTTGAGTGTTTTCTGCAGTGTGAATCCTACCCACTACCGACGCTTCTTGCTAAATTCTTCCTTCACTGGAATCTGATTTGCTCTCGCCTAAAGTAGGTTGTTACTGACGGTATCTGGTCAACAGATCCTTAGTATTTTGCATAAACAACTGTTAATGAATACTTGTATCTTGTGGATGATCCCTTTTGCAGTTTTCCAAGTTTCCCCCTCATACAGTAGGTCTGTCTTGACGTGTGTATTAAATATTCGGACTCTGATGTAGGTTCGTAATATTTTCGAGTTCTAGATGTTCTTAAATTGCAGGAATGCTTCTCTTGCTTTTCCGGTCCTCGCCTTCGCATCAGCATCAGATTTTACTTTTTTCATCGACGATACTGCCCAGATATGTAAAAGCTGTGACATCGTCCACCAAGTTTGATTTACTTGGTGCATGTTGTGTTGTGTATGAGAATCTTCCTTTTTCCTTTTGGTATATGGAGGCCTACTGCCGCTACACTGGCTGCTTCTTCTTCTCACGAAGCTCGTCGCGAGTGAGCGCATTTTTTAAATTTATTATTGATTATATCTAGTAAACTAGAAAATAATTTATAAAACTTCTTTAATGAATTCTTATCAATAGTTAATTGTTATATCTATATTTTTTTTAAAATTTATTTTTGTTATTTTAGGATTATAAATCAAGATTATTACAACAATTATGGAAAAATTCTAGAATTTATAAAATGGATTGGGTTATGCTTAGAGATATTGGTAGAATAATAAAAAATTTATTAGGAGATTTTTATCATCCATTTTATTTATCAAAACGTTTTCAACATTCAGTTGTAGAACATGGTTATTGTGATTCAAGTGATGAAGAAGCAACTAATGAAGATTATGAAAAACAACCAGGTTAACAATGATTATGTATAATGATGATAATTATGTAATTTTCATAGTTGAAATGATGAATTGATCAAAGCTAGACTATAGTTAGGAACCTGGAAGCACTGGATTGTTGTTTCGTTTTAGTTTAAAGGGAATAGTATCCGAAAGCCTTCAGTCTAACGTGTGCACGCCTAATGTTGGGGATGTTAGATCCTTAGGAATCGCTTGATAAATATCTTGATTTTGGATTTATTTCATCAACTCATCAGTTGACCTTGAGATCACATTTTCCACCAGGAAAATCCTTGGCTGTGATTGGTTTCTGTGCCACTTTAGTGTGCTGATTTTGTGACTCTCACAAGGATGTCTCTATAGAGTATAAATAAACGCAGTTTGAATGCTTGGATTCATCGTGTGCTTGCTGGGTGTTTGTAGAATACACTTCCTACGTTTTATCAAGACTTCTTCCTGGTACGATTGGGACAATCGGATCACAGTAGCCTTCCTGGACACTGGTTGATTGTTTTGTTCTCGTTATTCGACTAAGGTGAACTCGTAATAGTTTTAAGCATACCTAGAGACGACAGTAACACTTAACTTCTAGATTACCGAGTGAGCGTCCAATGGTTCTCATGTCTAACTTCAACCAGTCCATGATTTTGACCAACATTCATCCATTGTCTGTGGCGGATAACTGTCTCCTATCCGACACTGATTGAACTCCACTAGTTACGACTTCTCACCATAACTAACCTAATACATCACGAAGCTAGTCACTAGTAAGCACGCGAGACGAAAGATCCTGAGTTCGATGCCATCGGACGAGGGTCATGAATGCGTACTGCTTAGAAGTCCAATACTAGAATTAGGATATCGTTCAGTGGTATCAGGTTTCTAATGGAGGTTTAGCTAAGATTATTTTGAGGTTTCATTGATGAAAATAATACAATTTTCACAAGCGCCTCTTCATTAATCATATATTCATATAATTTCTTTGTAGTTTGAAAAAATAAAAAAGATATCCTTTCATAAAATGTGTTAATATATATTGTAAATATTTTGATTTGTCAAAAATTAACTAATATCAGTTATATGACTTTTTAGGGAAAAAAGTTTATTCCAGTCTAGTTTGAAATATTTTAACAATGTTCACTTATGTTTGTGTAGGATGTAGAATCTATAAACTTCAGATTCAGTTTTTTGTATATGGTTGCTAATAATCAATGTAAGAATAGTATCAGGTCAACATTCAAATACTATCTGATGTTCTTTAATTTTGAATAGTTTTCTACATGTCATTAGTTTATGAAGGAAAACTATTGTCAAACTAAACAAATAGACATGCTCATAATTGACTAGTTTCGTGAGGAAATTCACACCGTTCTAGGGAGAAGACGTGACCAGTGGAGTTCTACCCTGTCGGGTGTAGACAGTAACTACCGAAGAGAAATCTCTAGATTTATCAGAACACCGTTGGATCCCGGCTCTGTGGTGAAGGTGTCAGAAGTTCGCTCTTAAAACCGAAGGTCCTGGGTTCTAATCCTGTGAGGTGCAGGAGTCATGGATGCGCACTGCTGCTGAGTCCCATAACAGTACGAAACGACTGCCCAGCGCTTCCATGTTTCTGATGGTGGCCTAACAATGACTGATTGATGATTTCAATCTGAAAAAATAGACAAATAAATTCTTTGTTGTTAATTCGAAAATTCTGGTTGGCGGCCTATGCTCCACTAGAGAAAATAGGCTTAAGTAAGTAAGTAAGTAATAATACGAACCAAGTTTCGAATTACCATAGTCAGAACTACTAGAAGAAAGGTATCTGAAAAACATTAAGAATAGTGAAAGATCCAATAAATTTGGCATTATTGGCTGTAGCTAGGAAACATTGATTTTTTTAAGTTAATCTAAGTAAGATCCATTTTAACTGTTAGATTAGTGTACACTAAATCTTACATTATAGGCTGTGTTCTGTATTATTTGTTGATTGTTTATGAAGTAAAACTATAATTATTTTTTGCTAAAGATATCGTGAAGTGCATAGCCTGTTTGACATTTTATAAACACTCAATAAATGTAGAGTACTAAATTCTAATTCAGTAGTCTAAAATTATCATCAAATTATTTGATGAGTTATCGCGTTGTCGATATTCTTGACTGGTTTTTGATCAGTCTTACCAAATATGCATCTTATATTGGCTAGCTTTGATATAATCGTGATAATTTCAAAAACATTACAAAATGAATTTTATTCATACAAACGAGGATCTATCAGGACTCATTAATGAAATGGGAAATACGTTCGACACTTGAAGCTAAAAGTGTTAGATTCGAATCTTGGAGAAATTACTAACTCTGAAATGAGCGTACTTGCAGTTGATAAGTCCCATTGTATTCTATGAGTAATTTGTAAGAAGCCAAAATATTCCTAAGTAATTAACTGTCTTATTATCATTTGATTTTATCAAACTTTCAAAACGTATTTAAAATTCACTTTATTTTTCCGTTGTGTTCACATTAAAAAGGTAAAGTCATCACATCCACGTCAACATTGAAAGCTGTCGAACCAATACCGATATCATTCAATGTTGATGAAAATTCCGATGTTGAGAAATCTGCGGATCACCATGATGACAGTAAAGAAAATAACAATCAATTCGAAGAGAAATCTTCATCGCATGATCGCAGTAAAACATCAGAAAAACATGTTCAATCGAAGCGTGCATTAAATCATCCACGTGGAAGAACTGATGATGCAGAAGATGGTACAAGTTATACATCGTCAAATAATTCATCTGAAACAAAATTAATTAAATCACCATCACAGAGTAGAACAAAATCACGTAGGTCAGTTAGCGCTGATACAAGAAGTGAAGTTAGAAATGGTAGTAGAAGTAGTAGATTAAAACAACCAACAGTGAATGATATTGTTCAAAGATCAATATCAAACAATGGAAGACGATACATTGTGAAGCCAGTAGTTGGTGCAAATAATCGTAGGAATTATTATTATTATCAAAATGATAATTATGAAAATGATCAGAGTAGTATGATGAATGGTATGATAATGGGTAAAAAACGTCTTATCACCACATCACAATATTTAAATGAAACAAATGATATTGTACCAAAAGCACGTGAAGATAGTTTTCTAGATAGGACATTTTCCAGCGCAGATGATAAGAAGCTTTCAAGTAATTCGAATGAATTCAACTCATCAATTCAAGAAAATGGTAAGATGATGATTTGTTATTTTATTAAGGGACATTTTTTACGGCTGCACTTAAACACGTCAACTTAATATGCTTGAACTATTACGAGTTTACCTTAGTCGGAAAACGAGAGCGAGGATCGAGGATCTGGCGACACGACATACTACTCAAATCCGATTATCCCAACCTCCATATTCAGTGAAAATAAGAAGACATGATATGAAGTAGAATCTGTATTCTACAAGCAGCCAGAAGGTACGAGGTCCGAATCCAGATCCGAATCAGGATCCCGGACTAGGGCTCCGAGACCGGGTCCTGGTCCTGGTCGTGGTCATAAAACGTTACAGATAATGCGTATTTATACATTTTGGCCAGATGAGAAACAGCATCGAAGTCTGTGACATTGACAGTTAAGACGACCAATAGGACGCGACATTGACAGAAAGGACAACCAATAAGAAACAACATTGGAGCATGTGACATTGATATATAGGGCGACCATAAAATTGACCAGTAGTAATTAACCAATAAGAATTGACCAATAATTCTCTTAGGATATTGGATCAATATCCTAACAATATTGCCATATTATAAGTAGTATTTAGCATTACTTATTTAATCACCTCTGTTACCTCTCGTGAAGCATGAGCCATCAATCAGGGATTTTCAACCTACTCTATTCTTGGCTTTACTTTGCAGTTGTTCCCAATCCCTATTCATTCTTTTCATGTCTGTATCCAATGCTCGGTGCAATCTGTTCTATGGTCTAACATTTTGGTCCTGAAGAAAACAGGTAAATACTTGTCTTGTGAAGCAGTCGAATGCTTTCCTCAATATGTGTTCTATCCCCTTCCAGCGCTTTCTCTTAATTCCTTTATCTGTAGGAATCTGGTCTGTTCTGTCACACAGTAGGTTGTTGCTGATGGTGTCTGATCAACGGATTCTCAGTATCTTGCGCAGTTGACTGTTAATAATCACTTGTGTCTTTCGGACGATGGAGTTCGTGGTTCTCTAAGTCTCCGCTCCATACAGTAGAACTGTCTTGGCATTTGTATTGAAAATTGTGATTTTGGTGATTGTTAACAGTTGTTTTCAGTTCCAGATGTTGTTCAATTATAGAAATGCTGCCCTTGCTTTGCTATTGTGTGTCTTCAGATCTGTACTAGATCCACCTTGTTTATCAGTGATGTTGCCTCACACGTATGTAAAGGCTTTCACACTTTCTAAAGCCGTTCCATAGACTGTGATTTGATTTGTGTATGTTGTGTTGTATCGGAGGTTCTTACCTTTTTCTTGTGTATATTGAGACCTACTGTGAAAGAAGCTGTTACTATACTGGTCGTCTTCTCTTGTATTTGGTGCTGCGTGTGGAAGGGAAGGGCCAGATCTATACCGAAATCTATATCGTCACGCTGCATCCAAGATGTCCACTGTATTAGAACGAATCTATCAGCTGTCCTCCGTCCATGATTTTGCCGTGTAGTCCATCTTGAAGATTCCTTATGATGTAGACTACCCTCTCAGAAACACCGTGGTATCGAAGAAGCCTCTATAGTCTCATCCTGTTCATTCTGTCCAGTGCTTTATCATAGTCAATGAAGATGATATATAGTGATAAATTCCATTCAATGAACTGTTCCACAATCATTCGTAGTGTTGTGATTTGGTCGGTACAGCCCGCAGATCTGGAAGTTAGATGTCTACTGAATCCTTCATTCGGTTTAAAAACACTCTAATGAAGACCTTTCCTGCTGCTGAGATTAGAGTGATGCCTCCTTAGTCCTCCCACTTGCTAAAATTTTCTTTTTAGTCTCTTCCTCCCAAACCTTGCTGAATAGGGCGTGGAATATCCTAGCAATTACTTCTATATCCGACTTCAATCCCTCAGTTGGTATGTGCTGTCTGACCCACCTGATCTACCGCTACTGCTGGATGATTATGGTGATTTCTTTGATTATAGGTGAAGTAATATCTATGGGATATCCTACAAGTGCTGCTTCAATGTTAGGTGGATTCATTCTGACTGGTCTATTCAAGAGATCTTCAAGACGTTCTACTTACTTGTTTCACTCTTCCCAAATCTTAGTGATTAGTTTGACTTTGTGGTGGCCAATTTCTACGTGTTCTTTGTCTTCGTAATCAGCTCGTTCAGACAATCGTTACTAAATAGCGTCTGACGGTTTATAAATCAGAAGGTAAACTCGAAATGTTGAATACGTTTGTTTTGGCACACCACAAATAGGTTAGCAGACCACAAGCAGACCGGGCAGGTACACTAGAGAGTGAATGGGCAAATGTGCGAGTGTGTTAATAAGATTAAAATGTTCGTATATATACATAGGAAAATGTCTGAGTCATCGTGATATTTAAGAGATCAATACTAAAGCGAATAGGATGAGTAAGCGCGTAAGCGTTAGGCAATGCTCAGTCATACCAGCTCATACAAACTACACAATAATAAAAGCCAATGATACATATAAGTTATTGTTTTACAAATGGCTCGGTTAAATGAATTAATCGAAAGGGCTTAACCAGATTAAATGTAAACGACCTCGAATATACGTGGAGGCACTACAACGTCGCTGATCTTGATTTAACATAAGTTATTTAATAACTAACCAGTTGTATATGATTGCTGTCAGATGAGAACTTAAAATTCTCTCGTTAGCTGAACACTTTCGAATAGTTTCTGATCACCGTAAAGTAAATAATAATCTGATTTGATTTATTTCATCCTAAATTTCACTTTAGCTACAGTCAATATCATAGTTCAATCGCATTCTTCAATTCGTTCGAATAAAACTGAAGCATCTATTATCACTGACGAACAGTCCAATGAACATCGCCATTATCTACACCAAAAACAACAACAACAACAACAACAGCATCAAGATGTAACTGATTCTCATGACCAATCAATAAGTAGTAAATGTCAAACAACCTCTGTCAGTAAACATACTTCAATCAATAAAAATGCAAAATTTCCTGTACAACGTGTTGCACATTCCATATTACATCCATTAACTGATCCAGAGAAAGCACGTTTACGTTTAAGAGAAATCGAGCGACAAACAATTGAACGTAAACGTGAAAAAGAACGTAAACGACGGCATAGAATAGCTCAAGAAAAATTCACCATAATGGAACGTTTAACTGGTCAAGCTAAAGCTGAACGTATGTACAGAAAATTACTATTATCTTCATGTATATATAATATATGATAAACATGGTATACGATGACTGTGTTGAAATCTCTTCGATTTCCATATATCATGCTTAGGGGAACTCCATTTGTACGATTCTTGTAATAAGAAGCCAAAAACCGGATTCACTTGAATGTGTTTATTCTATACATTCGGTAAATAGACAGACAGACACGAGGGTAGAAATCTCAAGATCAAAGTGAAGCATAGTAGAGGAGGCGAATAAGCCAAATCAATGTGATGAGACATAACCAAGTATTTACAGTCAGACAAAAATTAACTAGCCTTGTGAAAAACGAAGTAAGCAATGCACACATTCATTCAATTAAAAACAACCAAGGTTGTAAGTGAATCATTGACAAGGTCAAAAGACGTGAAAACGGTGACTGGGGCTAATTAGCTTGCCAAAAATCTAGGACAAGTCATATAGGCTCAACATATTTGTACACACACTACAATTTTTATGAATCAATAATAGGGAATAGGCAGGGAATGGAAGATAAAAATGATTTCAGTACTTAAATTCTCGAAATTTCGGATGCTCAGGTTTCTACTCTGCTCAGTAAACGTTGCAAAAATCTTGATAGCTTGAATCGGACTCTGTATGTGACAGAAAATGGTGAACTTTTAATGAATTCAGTTAGTCCTTTACCTATTCGAAATGTTCAATAAAACAACTGTCAATTTGCCTAAGCGTTTTCTCCATTTAATTACCTCTAGAAACTTAGTTAAATTTAAAAAACGAATATAAGTTATTGAATTCAAAAAGCGAGCTTTTCCTAGTCGATAATGTTTCTTATATTTCTGACTTAGATTTCAGTAGCTACATTTTGTGTGGCTTCAATATGTTATCTCATATGTTAATAGCGAACTGTCTTCTCAAGCTGCCTTATTTAACGTACCATCCATATACTTCATAGAAAAAAAAACACCTACTTTTAAATGTTGTTTATTGTCGTTGCTTTATCTTCTACACTACCAAGATTGATCAGTGTCGAAACAAAGAGTTGTTTAACAAGTTTTTCAATTTTCAGACTTATTGTTTTGTTATTTAGGCAATAATGATCGTGATTAACTTTATAATTGTTGATTTTAATGCAATTTTACAGGACTTGAAGAATTAAAGCCATCCAAACTTGCTAGTAAGTTTTGATTGATAAATTTTTGTAAATATATTATTAAAATTTAACAGTTTTTTGTGCTCAAATTCAATGTGAACATTGGACTAAGAATATTGATTATACAGCCTATTATCAATCAATCAACTCAATATCACGTGATATTAAACTAATAACACCATAAAATCCAATCAAACACTTCGTAGTAAATCAATATCTGTGGTGGAGACTTACACACAGAGGAGTTCGATGCTAAGAGGAGATTCCAGATTTTCATTGATTGTCAGGCCATATTCAATTTGTAATGTAAACTATGAACCCATGAATATCCTATCAATATCAGTATGTCCCACTGTGTCTTACCACACTAAACTACAAAATGATGTTAAACAAATCTTGTACATAGAGTACATACAACTGTATGCAGGCTGTACATTAAACCCAGTATGCCATCATAAACAAGTACTTTGAAAAGTACAGTGGTGATTATTACATGTTGCTCAGAACGATTTCCAAAATGAATGTTTTATATTGATCTTGGCTATATTTATCGATGAAAACAAAATTGCTTGCCTCAATCTTCATTATAATTTAAATTTAACCGAATGTTTAATACTCATAACACTTTTTTCTCTTCAACATTGCTTCCAAAAATCAATACAATCGTTTATTTTCAGTATATGGTTAACTCAACAATCTCCACAACGCTACAATGAAAGTTATCACCTAAGGTCCTGGGCCCGAATCTTGAGAGGAGCGGGAGTCGCGGATGCACATTGCTGATGAGTTCCAAACCAGGACGAAACAGAAGTCATGTGCTTCCAGGTTTCTACTAGTGGTCTAACACTGATCGATTCATGATTTCAAAATCGTGTATTTGTATGAAATAACCGAAATGATAAATAAGTTTTATTAGTTAGTTGGCAAGATTACTGTATTAATAAGAAAAAGTCTTGAAATACAATTTCAATTATTGGATAAAAAAATACACTGACTAAGATTGACCTCAATGTGTTCAATAATCCATTGTTCATGTCCTTGAACAGTGCTACACTTGACACTGCCATGAGAGACTGTTGCGGATAATTCCAATCAGTTACAAGGAAATTATTAGCATAAATTCAACACAAATTTACAACATTCACCTCATACCAATTCAATGCAATTCGATAAATGTTCATTCATATAATCACTTACTTTTACTGAACAGATTTTAATTTGATTTTATGATATTATAAACTCACCATTTCCATTGAAATAAAGTTTGAATTATTAATTTTTTGTCCAGATTTTAGACACACTAGTACAGTAAGATTTGATAGACCAGCTAGAGAGTTAATGATGATGTGTATATTACTTGGAAGATTTGAAATGGCTGAAATATTCTGGAATCAAGAGAAGGTGAGGAAGAAAGAGGATTCTCAGTTTACACTTTTCTTATAAATTTCAAATTATAGTAAAGGGTTTTTATTTCATTCACAGTTTAAAAGCTACATATTCACTAGACTTGTCTAACTCCCAATATTGGTCATTATAGTGAGAATCCAATCCACTGTACACTGTACAGCTAATTTCATACCTGCTTGTTAGGGTTCGCGTTTTCCAGGTGTTGACATTTGGAACTGTATTTAATCATTCTTAAAAATCAAGATAGATGTAGTTAATGAGTCCAGCATAAAACGGTGAAAACTTGGACCCTATTATTTGTCACTGTATGAAGTCTAGTTAAACGATAACACAGTAGTTATATTGCGGTACCCACTCAAACACTAAATACGTCAGTAGAGAGTGAGAGCATCAACAACCGAAAGTGTTGTTGGAAAGCAAACAGCGAGAAAGTAAATGTTTTACACAATATTTCTTGTTTCAATTCTAATCTACTTTAATTCTTGGTAAACATTTAGTAAATTAAGTAACAGTATTGCGTGTAACCGAAATTCCTTTATCTTTTTAAAGTATACTCTAGTAGCTGTGATCGAACAAGTTCAAGAATAGACCAAAGAAAGCGTACAAATATAGAGTTATACGATCGATATAACCAAGATCTCTATTCTGCTCCCACTATTCAATCTCATTTTATTTTAATTCTACTGTTCATTGGAGTTGATATTTCCTTCCTATTATCTATTTTAAATCTCATTAATTTCTTTTGTCACTCATTAAATCAGTTGAGAAATCTAGGACATCCACATTTAATCTTATGTGGATCCTAGTGTCAATCAATGTCCACACAAGGACCCGATATTGACACTCAGATGAAAGTACACTCGGCTGGTAAGACAATCTGAACGGAATGCATATTTCTTAACAAAAACTGATCAAAATTCAATACTGAATATCAACTATTGGGTCAACTATGTAATTAGATTTCAATGTACACTTACCATATAACCTATAACTAAATTTCTTGATTTTAATTGCTATATTACTATACTTTTTTTTTATAGGAACCAATTGCTGCTGCCTTAGTTTTATCAATAATCATTGCTGAATTAGGACAAAAATCAGATGATGTTGCAAATAGAGAAGAATATGAAGAGAATGCTCGGTAAGTGAGTTAAACAAATAAACAAATTAACCAATAGCTATCTGATTATTCGTTCACTATAGTTCAGTTATAAATTATCGTACTGTATTGATTTTGTTTGTTGTGTCAATTATATTTATTCTAGTTTAAGTTCAAAACATTGTATTATGTCAAGTTTTCGGGAATATTTTAAGTCATCGAATAACAGTATAACGTACTTAAAAGTATAGGCCAAATGGAATATATATATATATATTTGGGAAGACAGCTTATTTACAAATTACGTACACCTAATCTTCGAGCATCCATTTGCAATACAAGCAGGCTATCGAATGTCTTCTGATCTTCAAAATACTTTGATATCGTCATGCATTACGATCTGACACTCTTCTCTTCCGTAGTAGCTACTTGTCGATACTCCGTAGCATACTACTTTTAAGCCACGTTGAGAGTAGTATCCATCTTCACAGCACACGGACAGTCTAAATCGAAAATCTGTAGCTAAAACTCAATAACATGTACATATTTGATGGTTCTAAGTAGCTGAATGGATTTCCAAAATTTGAAGTCGATTTTCTCCATCTTCATATTAAAGTTCTTTCGTTACAGATACTCTGTCATCCGACAGAAGATTCGTTGATATTTACCTACAATTTATAAATACATAAATATACATTCGAGATCATCAGTCAATCATTGTTAGACCTCCATTAGAACCTGGAAGCACTGGAAATCCGTTTCGTACTGGTATGGGACTCATCAGCAGTGCGCATCCACGACTCCTGCACATCGCCCAGTGGTACGATGGTTAGGCGTTCGCGCACAGTGTCGAAGGTCCCGGGTTCGAATCCTGCGAGGTGCAGGAGTCGTGGATACGCACTGTTGATGAGTCCCATACCAGTACGAAACAGCCGTCGAGTGC
>OX103974.1:23316711-23349748 GCA_944470395.2 Schistosoma turkestanicum
CGAAACGGCTCTCCAGTGCTTGCAGGTTTCTAATGGAGGTTTAACAATAAGTGAGTGATAATTTAATTAGAAAGTTGGAAACTACAAATTTAAACACTTTAGCCTTAACGTTACATATAATTTTCAAAATAATCGAATTTATTAATCGAACAATAAGAATGAGTGTGTTCTGACATCACACAAACAAATAACCATTATTGTAGGCTTATTTGAAGTATTCGTAAGATTAACAGAAGATAACACTTTGTCTTTGACTAAAACGAACTATTCTCTAATGGAATACAACTCATTAAATACACACTATGCGTTGTTCTCTTACAAACTTATCTTAATGTTTACTATCAAAAAAAATGATTTCATTTTGAAGACAAAAACTGATCAAGAAGAAAATAAGTCACGATCGGAAGTTGAAAATTCAATCAAAACTCAGCGTCAATCAATTCATTCAGATGAACCAATTACACTAACAACAAGGTAAATAATTGTTATCCAGCTTATGTTTATAACTATTTTTAAGTAAAGTGGGATTTGTGGAGATTGTAGAATGATTGTAATTTCAATCATGTACTGGTTATGAATGTATACTGATAAAGAGTCAAACATTAAGACAAGAATGTCATCTGGTGCTTCTAGGTGTTAAATGGTGAGATTAGTTCGTAATTTAAACTAATGATGTATACACTGAAATCATGAATCAGTCATCGTTAGACCACCATTAGGAACCCGGAAATATTGGACAGCCTTAGAATGTGACTCTTCAGCACTAAGCACCGACGACTCTCGTTACCCGCGGGGTTCTAACCCATGACCTTCGGTCTTGTGCGCGACCACCGAGCCGGCATTCGGTTGTGGTAATGTCTAAGGTTCTGAACAACCTCACCCATTGCCAATGGTAGTTAATACTTACACAATTTCCACAATTGTATAATCAAAAATTATGATATTTACAATTATTTGACAATGGAGATTATGTTTTCTCAACAAAAAACGTTTAAAGAATAATCTACACTTTTAATTACTATTTTATTCATTCGAGAATTAATTAAAGAGATTGACAAATATTTATTCTGTTACAGCAGAAAAACTATCGTAAATGAATGTAAATTTAGAATTGGTTAGCTGAAGTGATAGCAGTTGTGGTTAGATGATGATAACTGAAAAAAATCGAACTGTTGGTTCACTTCCCGAGCTCCTAAGTGCACAGATATCAAAAGGTTGATGAACTAATCAGCAAAAAGCTGTTATTTACTCAATCGAATAACATGTAACACAATAAAATGCTCCTTATACAGATTTTATGCTGATCAGCGAGTCGATTCTTGTGATTTCCCAAAAACCTACCCACTCCACCAGGTTCCAATCTGAGCGTAATCATCATTACAGAAATACGGGTACACCCAGTTCACAAGCACCGAACTGAATGAAATGCTCTTCTTGGATTCTAGTCCTAGTGACAATTTAATTTTAATAAGAAGTTGGGACTGATGCTAAAATATTTACTCCAGATTTATACATGCCAATAGAGACCAATCGGCTGAAGTTTTTAACACATTCATACAATCACCCATCTACGGCAATTCAAAAGTAATAGAAAATTCTTAATTATTACTAGACTTAAAGAGGTTAAATTTTTTGTTCACTTAGTTGTTTGGAAACTGAATAGATAGTTCGGAGATCATGCAAAAAGTTATAAAGCGAACGACAGTCTCCGATAGCTTTTTGATCAGACTCTATAGTAGTATACCTGAATTACTTACTTACTTCCTTACGCCTGTTACCCCCAATGGAGCATAGGCCGCCCAACAGTTTTCTCCAGTCAACTCTGTCCTGGGCTTCCCTTTCCAGTTCTGTCCAATGTTTGTTCATTCCGCTCATATCTTTCTCGGCGTAATGTTTTCCTTGGCCTTCCTCTTTTCCTTTTGCCTTGAGGATTCCACGTGAGGGCTTGTCTTGTCATGCAGTTAGGTGCTTTTCGTAGTGTGTGTCCCATCCACTTCACCGTTTCTTCCTGATTTCCTCCTCCACTGAGTATACCTGAGGTTATTGCTATATTATTAAAGTATCAAAGTTGGGTCAGTCCATGTTTTGAACTGAAAAGGGCAGATTTCATGCTGACTGATTGGAATAACCTAATAATAACTTTGGATTTATAGCTGTTGAACCTGGATGTAAAAGTGATGGAAGACGATCATTTGATTTGGTACTATTTGTTCACAATTTAAATGGTAAGCAAAGACTTCTGATCTGTTTTGAAACTGTTACACTTGTCAAAATGTTATAATGAACGTCAAATACGCTGACTTAAACTGTTGTCTCCAATCAAACTAACGGAAATTCGCTGTTTGAATCATGTCAATTGTGAAATTTACATTTATATGATAAAAATATGTTCTTTCATATATTCGCGCTTCTTTGTTTTACTTTAAGAATTAGTTCTCAAATTGAACGGATTCAAATATTTTATCAAGCTCCAATCATAAGATTTGTTTATAATACAGTAAGTTAAAGTCATCATTTCTGTATCGTTTTACACAGTATATAGAGAAACCATTTTTGAGATGGAATTACGAATATTGTCTAAATCCGTCAGCTTCTTCGGTTCACAGTATATTCAAGTCATGGTTGATACACTCATGAGTTTCATAACGTATAAAATATGTAATGTTATCTATTTTTCAGAATGTGAAGGCGTATAACTTGTATCCATATAAACTTATTTAGTCACTAAGGGACCGTTTTACACTTTAATAATCAAAAACACTGAGAGAAAAGACCGAAATCACACAGAAAGCTCCATTCCCGAAAGCTGATCAATTCTGCAGATGATTCATATCTATATATGATTAGCTAGACTGATTCAGAATGTGACAATCAAGTGATAACTTTGGTTAAGTGAATAACCCACTTAATGAAAATAATCTGACCATATTTGTCAGATGCTTGTTATTAAAACTTGAATTGACAGATCTGTTCGGCCTTTAAAGATTTTAGATAGTACTCATTCGAATTATGGAGCCTGAATTGAGTCTCGTATCCGTATTTTCCGTCACTACCGAGCCGGGAGAGGGTAATTTTCGCGCCTGCTGCCATCCTTGGATGTAATAACCGTTTCTAAGTCTTCATATCCAGAATCGAACCCTGATTCGCCGTTATTCATCATGATTATCATGGGAGGCTAATCACCTATCAACAAATTGACAGGGCCGACCTTCTTCAGCAAGTCGATTCCTATTAAATTTAAAATTCACAGTTTTCCACAATCAGCTATATTAGATTTAAGTAAGAAGGATCAAAATAATATCATAATGTAAGGAAGTATAACAAACTTCAAAACCAATTCAAAAAGTAGACTATGATTAAACCAGACAGATATTAATCCCATAACAGAATTGAAATATTTATACAGATACAAAGCCGTAAATTGTTTGGTTTACAGCGACTACATTCTCAATATTCAACAGATAATTTGAAGCAGAATACTTGTTGAGCTATAGACCACTAAATTTGGCGCCAAAAATTTGAATCAAAGCATATGGAGAGACCTGTTAAGATTTGAATAACACACTTCACATGTACTGTGTTTTCGAACGTGTTAGTTTATTCATGTGACCATTTTTTTCACTTTAGTAAGAAATGTGATAATGAATGTATCTTCGACATCAGGTCGATATACTGAACGTGTCATTTGATCAGTTCGAAAAACCATTGATAATTGCTTGATTTCTCATTTAAAATCAAAACGTGACTTGAGTCTACAAATTAGGCCTTACTTTTAAAATCCGTGATGATGTGTTTGTTTCAGGAGGCCTATTATCTGTGATATTAAACCAAAAAGTTGTGCTTTTTTTAATTTAATTACGAATAAATATAACTAACTGGATTGGATTTCAGGTTTTTGCTTCCATAGTTTACAAAATGCACTTGCTCAACTGTTATGTCAGCCCTGTTAGTTTACTTGATAAAAGGATGAAATTCTCATCTCTATTCTTACGATCCGACATTACTATAAACAAAAGATGAATGAATGTAAATTCTCCATTTGATTCGGAAAAGTCTACTTAAGCTGACTTCCTCTGGACAAGGATGGTCATCAAAGGTCACGTACAAATTAAATTGGATGAATTTATTTCAGGGACTCGTTTACACAGACAAACATTAAAATGAGACGTTTAGAAGGTTGACGCTCTAATCTAATTTAATTTAAATGTGGCTCAACATTTAAACGTATGATAATTATAACAAAGTATCTAGGTAAATTGTATGATTGTGAACATATGCTCAAGGTCATGCAAACAAATGACCAAATGACCCGAAAGATTCGATTAATTCATTTACCTAAAAATAAGGACGAGTCGTGTAGGTGTGTAATTATACTCGTAACTACGATTCTTAACTCCATCTATCATCACTAACATTTAATAACTATGTGTTTGGTTCTTGTTGGCAATATTTACAATAAGTCAACGGGTTTCGTTATTATTACTTAATTATTAAAAAGTAGTCATTTACTTAGACCTCATCTATGCATCGCTTTTTTTGTTCTTTTCTCCTTTTTAGATATTCTATTTACTGTTCTTGATTGTCTTTAGTAAAACACTTTTAACATCGTTGACAGTGAGTTTCTCTTATTTGGATATTTTCACAACACTTATGGTTGGATCATTTCTATGTGAAGAGTTAAAACAGGTGAGTAAGTTAATCTTACTTTAGTAAATATAAATCCCATCTTAACATTAATAATAAGGTGTTCAGTAAAAGGATTTTTCTTCAACGAATTTAATATCCAGTTGCACAGACATATATATATATATATTTATATATTTATGAATGAGATTCTACAAATGAACGAACTCCGTTCTTGTATTTAACTATGCATGTATGGGTATGCTTGAATAGACTTAGTAGTAACTACAAAGATGCTCCACATTATATTCAGAAAGATTTGGGGGAAGAATAAATACGTACAGAGAGAAAAGAAGGATACCTCATCAAGATACCAGAGGAAGGCATTAGAAAGTCACAGAACTACAGATGCATCACTCTGTTATCAGTACCCGAAAAAGTCTTGAATAGAGCTATGTTGAACGGAGTAAGAGATTCAGTGGACTCACAACTCCCAGATTGATAGGCTACGTTCCGGAACAATCGATAGTGTAATGACCAAGTCACGACACTAAGGTTCATAAAACTCATCACTGTAAATCACATTGATTGACTACAAGGAGGCATTTGACAGACTGGACAGGATGATACTTCGGAGGCTTCTTCAACACTACGGCATACCTGAGAAGGTGGTCAACATCATATGGAATTCTTACAATGGACTACACTGGAAAGTCATGTACTGAGAGCAGCTCACGGACCCATTAAAAGTGGAGACCAGTGTCAAACAAGGTTCGTCACTCTCACCCTTTCTCTTTCTCCTTGTAGTCGACTGGATTATGAAGGCGTCAACATCACGGTGAAGCACAAAATACAGTGAACGGCTCAGATGCAGGTGGATGATTCAAATCACAATCGGTGGCGAGGCTTTGAGAGATGTGGACACCTCCAGGTACGCGTAGGGCATCATCATTGATAAAGAGGATGGATCTGATATAGGTGTCAAGGCGCTGATTGGCAAAACTACGGAAGCATTTCTTCAATTGAACAACAGCTGCAACTCAAAACATCTATCAACCAGCACCTAAGTCATTATTTTTAATAACAACGTCAAGATAATTCTATTGTATGTGGCGGAAACTTGGAGAACTTCGAAAAACAAGTGATAATTAACAGTTGTCTACGCAAGATAGTGAGGATCCGTCGACCAGACAACATCAACAAAAATCTACTGTGGGAGAGAAGAAACGAGATTCCAGTGGAGGAGGAAATCAGGAAGAAGCGCTGAAATTGGATAGGACACATATTACGGACAGCAGCCAACTGCCTCACAAGATATGGAATCCTCAAGGCCAAAGGAAAAGAGTTAGAATAAAAGGACACATAACACCGAGAATTGAAGGCAGATACGAATAGGAGGAATAACAATTGGGAACAATTATTTGATGTTCCGAAATCTCTTCCCAATTTGAAAGAACTAGTGAATGTGCTATGAAATAAATATTTACTTTAATTTACGTATATTACATTTTAAATGAATCGGTTTGTGAAACGGCGGTAATTAGAAGCCCAATACGGTTTATTTTGGATTACTATATTTCATGCATTTGTGTAAGTAGACAGACAATAGATTGCTAAACGTACAGGTGAAGTGAAGCAAAGTGAAGCAGAGAAGGTGAGTGGGTAAACCCGATGTGATGAGGCAGAACTAAGTATTTGTAGTCAGATTAAAATAAGCTAGACTGAAGCAAACAGTGCACGCATTTATCCAAGTAAAAACAACCGAGGTTACAAGCAAATAATTGATTAGGCTGAAAGACGTGTGCAAAGTGGACTAAGTAACGAGCCATGTGGGCTCTATATTTTATTATACATGACAAGTGGAAAAGAAAACTCGGTACATAGTCGTTTGGAGATTGCTGGTCATCGTCTCTTGCTCCATTAAGGGTAACAAGCGTATGTTACATAGTGTGTGCTTGAAAATGCATGTATGCGTGCTAATGAAGAGTCCACTGGTACGGTGAAATAAATGGTCGGTGTTTTTGGTTCCCGGTGATCGAAAAATTTAATCTCTTCGACTCCATATACTAAAAAATATAATATGGTTGTCATTAACTGCGTCCTACAGTTCCAGTACGAAGCCAAGATCAACGGAGATATGAGACAAAAGTATCATCTTTGGTAATGTATGATAGTTACTTAATACCCCAGTATCACTGGATTTAGAAGCATCACCCATCGAATACCGACTCAGTGTACCGGATGTAAAGTACTTGTAGTTGGGTCAGAAAATCTTCGGTTCATTTCCCGATGGAATCATTGATTACCACTATCTCAGAGTCCCACATTATTACGAAATAGCTGTTCAGTTGTCAAACTAATTTCAGTTTTTGACGAAAATAAAAAAAAAACTATAAAAATTAACTGAAGAACAAACATAGAAAGATTACAATGCTGACTGTATAGCGAAATTTCTTGAAATTTGATTGATACCTTTTAGTATTACAAACACAAACAGACAATTTGTTTGCCTTATTAATATTTACATAAATGGCATTTGATTTTCTAGACTGTATAGATTTTCTGTCTTTTCAATGCCATCAAATGTATTAGCTTGCAGAAAAAGTAAGTTACAAAGTATTTCCAAACTACTCAGTTAGCTTACCAGCAAAATCAATGACATTTGAAAGTTTTCACTTTTAGATTTAAACATAACATCAACTGTTGACTTCATCAAGTTCAGTTGACTGACAAACTACAACTGTTGCTTATTTACCACGCAAATTTAAATCTTTCAGATTTAATTCATTAGAATTTTCAGAACTAATCCTTGATGAATAATTCAAAATATTCTAAAAATGAAATCGTTATTGTTAACTTGTGTTGGCCAGTGTCTCACTAGTTTTGGTGATGGTCGGTATCCGATGTGTTCTTAGACTTCATATGTTGCTCGTCCAGATAACCGTTATTAAATAGCGCCTTACGGTTTATTTACTTGGCACACTACAATTAGACCAGCAGACCACAGGCACACAAAGATAAAATCAATATACGAGTGCAGGAAGGCAAGTAAGCGACTGAGCGAATTAGCGAATGAATTCATAAGATTAAAATGTACTTATACATACATAAGGAAATGTCAAATCATCGAGATATTTAGGAGATTAACATTAAATCGAATAGAATGAATATGCTCGTAGGTGGTAAGCAATGTTCAGGCGTACCATCTCAAACAAACCCGACAATAATCAAATCCAGTGCTATACTAATGATTTGGTTAAATAAGTTAATCAAAAGAGCTGAATCAAATTAAATATGAACAAGCTCAATTGTATATGGAGATACGACAAACTGTTACTTTTTATTCAATAAATTATATCCCTATTTCATTTTTCTTTGTTATTACAAAATGTTTTAATTTTTTTTAATAGGCTTTCGGTCCTGGTTCAAGTTTAAAAGAGTACATTAGTGATGGTTGGAATAAATTAGATTGTCTTGCAATCAGTTTATATATTATTGGTTTAAGTGTTAAAATTCATGCTTATTACAGTTTAATACGTGAACAAATTCATGAATTAGAAATTAATAATTTATTTGATATATCCAATTTCTCATCAACATCATCATCATCGTTATTGTTTAATCAAACTGATATTTATAATTTATTGAACATTTGTCAAATGGATCAATGTAATTTAACAAGCAAATCATTCAATTTATCCAATGAACAAATTCATATTATTCAATCTATTTTAACAATTAAAAATTTACCAATGTTTAGTGGTTCTGGGCATTCATTAAATCAATGGACTCCAGATTTACCATATCATATATTATCGAATGATTTATTCACAACATCACGTATATTTTTTGCATTCAGTTTATTTGCATTCTATGTACGACTGATGTATATTTTTAGTTTTAGTATTGTACTTGGACCAAAATTAATTATGATTAATAGAATGGTGAGTTTTTTTTGAAGGTTTAATTTCAATAAAAGTTAATATTATCAAATCTATCAATGTTCTTGGATGAATGTGCAAATGAAAAGTTAATTGAAGTTAGAATGTGTCTGCCCGTGATGTCTGATAAAACATAGGTTTTGTTTAAATAAACAAATTGCATTGCTGGGTTGTTGTGAAGATTGTTAAGTTTTATTTGGAAACATGAATCGATCAATGTTAGATCACCATTAGAAACTTGGAAGCACTGGACGGCCGTTTCATCCTGCTATGTGACTCATCAGCAGTGCGCATCCACGACTCCTGCACCCCGCAGGGTCCGAACCCGAGACCATCGACACTGTGCGCGAACGCCCTAACAATCTTCACAACAACCCAGCAACACAAATACATGTGCTCACTAGTGACTAGCTTCGTGAGGAATCTTCTCCGAGTTCTAGTGGGAAGTCGTGACCTGTGAAGTTCAAACCTGTTCGGATGTATATAGTGTATGAGGTTGCGCAACTCCGTGAATTTGATCAAGTTAGACATTAGCACCGTTAGATACCGGCTCAGTGCTCTAACGGTTAGGGCGTTCGCGCACAATACCGAAGTCCCTGGATTCGAATCCTGCGGGGTGCAGGAGTCGTGGATGCGCACTGCTGATGAGTCACATAGCAGGATGAAACGGCCGTCCAGTGCTCCCAGGTTTCTAATGGCGGTCTAACATTGAACGATTCATGGCTTCAAATAAATAAACAAACACTTTATGAATGGTACACTCTTCGAAATCTGAATTAAAGAACAGTTAAAGTGTGATAAATGTATTTTCTTGTCAGAAGACTATCATCAACATTGCTTGGTGATGAGCTAACAAAAAGTGTCGATTTATAGCCGCTGAAAGTTTATGGCGGTTAAAGGATTTTATAATTTACATTGAGGGTTTAGAGGTGAAAGGCTCAGCGCAAAACCTCCAGTTCCTGTGTTCATTAACCTGTCGTGGGATCATGGAAATGCATAGCGTAATAGTGAGAACACTTGTCCAATACTTTTTTGGTTTTAAAAATTGTTGAATTAAGAATAATCTGTGGTCACGTTAATGTAAAGGGATTTCAACTGGTTATTAATAGGATTTCTGAATAAATTCTCTCAATTAAAGTTATGGATATCATTGTTTTTACACACTGAAATCATGAATCAATCATTGTTAGATCACCGTTAGAAACCTGGAAACACTGGACGGCCGTTTCTTCCAGATACAGGACTCATCGACAGTGTGCATCCACGATTCCTGCTACTCGCAGGATTCGAACCGAGGACTTTCGGTCTTGCGCGCGAACACCTAACCTCAAGACCATTGAATAGTTAGTAATCCATAAGTCTCTATCGGAAAAAAAACAATCCACTAACTGGATTGTCACAGTTCAGGTCAACTTAATTTACAGGAATGAACAGAAGTAAAATGCGAAATTTCTATTCTTCCATTCGATCAACATTAAGTCAGTCTTTACTATGTCTAAATAAAGCACGGACAATAACTGAAACAGAATTATGTTAGCATGTCCTAACACTGACTAATACGCATAAACAACCTTTTGCAACTAATATACAAATAAAGACAATAAGATTGATATTTTGTGCTTGACAGTTGACCCAATATTGACTATTCCCGAATAAAAAGGAAAAACTTAAGACCGGTAATTACCAGTCCAAGATCATTAGTATATTTTGAACATTCATTTATAAACACACAAAATCAGACCATTCAGCAGACTAATAGAGTAACAATATTAACATGGAACAATCTCAATGATGATGGGTAAAACAGAGCACTCTGTGAACACAAATTATCAGCTCTGGTATATTAATGGTAAGGGCTTGAGAAACAAAGTACGGTTCGGATAAAATTTTGGGACCTGAGTAAAACGAAACTACTGAATAAATATACAATCATTATAACGAAATAAAACTTTAGGAAAATAAATTCTAAAGTCCTTTTTTACCCTATAGTTAAATCGTCTCTTACAATAAAAACGAATCAGCTAGTATTTCATGAGTTCTCATGAGCTGTTCATAATGTTCTGTTTCAGTTATGGATCTTGTTTCATTCTGTTTTATAGAAGAAAGTGATTGTATGAAAATCTACTGTCTTATATTTCCCTATTATGTCATTAAGTTAAGAATAACAATTTTCCTACTTGAAATTGATACGATTTTGGTCAGTGCTTAAGACACAGTAGTTGTAGTAGTAGTAGTAGTGTTTGCTGAAACACTTTCAAACGAGAAACTAGTTCAAATACTTGTGTGGCGGATACTTCCCTTGATTTGGCGCCTAAATAACATGCAGCAGACTGTCACTCAAAAGTCACAATCGGAGAGACGTGTATCAGACCGGAATGTACGACGTGAACAAACTGTTCTGAAGGCCAGGAGACTCATTAAGGATAACAATTAATAATTTGCTCGTTTCGCAAATAAATTTCTGAAGATTAAAGTATACACATTTTTTTAGTAAACTATGTCTTTTGTAAAGATACAACTATTCTATCTGGTCTTGATGTGTTCGTTCATTAAAACTGTACAAAAATTGATCTGTAATTTAATAATTTCAGATCTTGCCTAATGGAAGTTTTGTGAAGACTGATCTAATTTTTTGGTGGTCTTGTCAAATTGTTTGAAGCTTAAATTGTGCCGACTCGGTGTTTTCAATAATTAAAGATTAGCAGCAAAACCTAATGGTCCTGGATTCGATCCACGGAGGCTTTAAGGATTTCATTGCCTCGATAACTGTCCTCAATGGTACTTCAATTAAGATGAATCTGTAGTGCCTACACATATATTCGAGTTCGCTTACATTTAATTTGGTTAAGCCCTTTTGATTAGTTTATTTAACCAAGCCATTTATATTGCAACAATTTATGTATACCATTCGTTCTTATTATTGTCCGGTTTGTATAAGCTCACGTGAATTGTCCCACTTGTCATTTGACCTTGTCAACCATTCGTCGCTTTTATTCATGTGTGTACATGCCTATCTCGTTGATCACATGTCTGTCTGATTTTTATCTGATTGTATATTCTTAGTCAAGCTCTATCTGTTGAAGTCGGCTCATTAGCCTTCTCCAACGCGCTCCACCTGTTCATTCGCTTCCTTCGCCCATTCGTTCTCATTGTTATCCTAGGAGTTGACTCAACAGCCTTCTACAATTCACGTCGCTCCCTTTCATTTTATTCACTGCTTCTCCGCTTCGCTTTGTAGTGTGTCTCAAATAAACGTGTTCATCAGTACGAGTTTACCTTCTGATTTTTAAACTGTCAGACGCTATTTAGTAGCGATTGTCTAAACGAGCTAATTAAGAAGATTAAGAACACATGCAAAATCGGCTACCACAAATCTGTAACAATTATAAATCTACAAATTTCAGTACTTATCACGTTAAATGAAAACTTAGTTAAACAACTATGTATTATGATTTATGTTTGTTTTTTTTATTCCTAAATAATAATATCAGGTAGTTCATGATCTCTTACCATTTCTACTGATTCTTTTGGTATGTCAAATTGGCTATGGCATTGCATTTCAATCAATTTCATTCGCTAATGGATACTATAGTGATTATGAACAAGAAAGAATGAGTAAGTTTATCATGAAAAGAATAATTAGTTGAGAGCTGAATATTTCAGAATGATTAATCGTGCACATCCATGACTCCTACTACTCGAATGATTCGAACTCAGGACATTCGGTCTTGTGCACGTGAACGCCTAATCTCTAACAATGATTGATTCGCGATTTCCATAACTCTAATTGAAAGGTCGTACACTGTGCTCACAAGTGAATAGCTTCGTAAGGAAGTTCTCGAAGTTCTAGTGAGAAGACGTGACCAATGGTGTTCAACCTTGTGGAATGTAGGCAGTAACTACCGACATCAAGCAAGTGAGTAGTTGAAAATCCCTAGAGTGGTCGGAGTTAGACATGAACACCTTTGGATGCCGTCCGAGTGGTCCAGAGGTCAGGCGTTCTCGCACAAGACCGAAAGGTCCTGGGTTCGATTCCTGCATATGGAGGTCATGGATACCCACTGCTGATGTTTCCCATACTAGGATGAAACCTCCGTCCAGTACTTCCAGGTTTCTTATGCTGTTCTAACATTGATCGATTCATGACTTCAATGAAATAGTAAAAATTACAAATAATTTATACCGCATATGAATACACTTTAGTAATCTTACATTCGCTGAGTTGGATAGTTTAAATGAAATAATTTTTTTTTCATGAATATTCCGGACATTATTTCAAATATCTAGAAAATGAAATTGAAAAAAACTAGTTCAGAGAATTCGATACATTTAATCGGAATATATTTTTTAATACGTTAACATATGACTTTTTTTACTGAAACAAAGCAAATGTTTCATGCAATTTATGAAATGAATTTTAAAATCAACTAATCAGAGTGCAAATATGTACATTTAAATATATTTTACACAAATATATTATTAATGAGATGTGCATTTAGGGTTGATTTGAAAACTTAACATTGAATTTGTTGAAAGATATTTCAACTAAACCGTTACTCTGTGTATGCACAATGAGATGTCATAACTCTACTGAATGAAGACCCTCTAACTCTCGGGATAGAGTTTAAATGGCTTGAATTATTTTTGCTGGTTAGCGTATTTTTAGCGAGCTAGCTTTCTACGGGATGGGGTCGCTAACCCCATTCCCAATCCTTCTCTTTTATCCTGACTTGGGACCGGCAGTAGTCCCAGAGGGGGCTCCAGGTGGAGTTACAATGGTTTAGTATTCATAGTGTTTCTTAACATGGTAGGGATGACTATAGGGACGAAGAAATCGATAAACTTAGTTTGACTACCACTTTAATGTCACCTAACTAAACTTAAACTTTGAAATCAAATTCAAATATGGTAGAATGTTATTCCTCTTTCTTTAAAACTATTATGAAATATATCTATCGATTAATTGTAAAAGCTTGACTTTATCTTTTGTCAGTGTTTAAGACTGAATTGATCAGTCTTCATCTACACATGACCGCTATGAATACGTCTCGATTCCTTTCTGACACTAAGTTAGCTATTACTTCAGTGACTAAAAGTAGCTATCGATAAAATAATGCTACGCTGCTATTACTGATTATAATTGAAAGGACTAAGCCCATGATTTCACATAGGCTTAGACACTGCATGAGCGATTATGTCATATCCCATTGCATTTATCAGTTTACATGTTTGTGTAGAGAGAGAGTAATGGGATAATGAAATCAAACCTGACTGGCTTCAGAATCAAGTAAATGACCTAATGAACGTTGGAAATTGGGAACCAGGTTCAGTGATAGCAAAAGAACGAAGACGAGGCATAGGATTGACATCAAAACAGCTTTAATAACATTGTATAGAAATCATTAAGGACGAGTTCTTAGATTGATAGAAGCCTTGGCAATTCGCAAATTAATCTCCCCTCTTGTGTGTACAAAAACAACCTAACGTAAACTTGAATTTACCTTGGTAATTTTCAAGCCATTGTATGGCCTTGAGTAGTGCAACAGTTTCCTGTCCTTTTCATACTTTGTTAATTTTCTCTCTCCTTTGTTTACAATGATCACATTATGTTTATTTGAACTTTTATTTAATTGACCTTTATTAATTTCCATATAAAATACCCTCACAAGTATATCTGTGACCAGAATTTTCGAAATGTATAGCGCAAATACATCATATTTTTCAAATCAACTATGGCTTCTCATAATCAGATTTTATAAATCTTTGATTTTTAAAAGATATTACTGAAATCATAAATCAATCATCGACAGATCATCATTAGAAACCTGGAACTACCGGACGGACGTTTTGCCCTAGTGCGTCAAGGACTCCTACCACTCGTGGGATTTGAACCCAAAGCCTTCAGTTTTGAGTGCGAACACTTAACCTCTGGACCACTGGGACGGTATCCAAAGGTGTCTAACTCTGATCATTCCAAGAATTTTGCACGACCTCACCCATTTCTTGTCGGTAGTTACTGCCTACACTCAACAAGGTTTAACACCATTAGTCCTGTCTTCTCACTAAAACTCCGAGAATTTCCTTACGAAGCTAGTGAGTACATTGTACAATTTTTCATCATGAAGTTGTTGAGATTGTTGTTTATCTCTGAAATCATGCTGATCAGTTCCATACCAAGATGAAACGGCCATTCATTGCTTCCAGGTTTCTAATGGATTCATAATTTCAGTAATAAACAACAATCTCCATAACTCTATAATGAAAAATTTAACGCATAGTTGTTACACTTGAAAAATCAATGATATAACTTGACAAAAGATAGAAGATTAATACAATGCATGAGAATTTTTTTCCAAACACTATGAATAGAATACAACTTAGATTTTAGTTTAGTTTACATTCTGTACTGACATCCATTTATAGTGAAGTTTAGAATAAATTAAACTGATTAACTTTTTACACTGACTATTCATTAATGCTACTGTATAAACATTAATTACAAGTATCGTAAGGTCAAAATTTTAAAGTTGAACATTGTAAAATTTGATCAATTGAATTATGAGTGTTTGCTCCTTCTTGAGAGAAATTCAAATTCATGATTCGTGAATGGTGTGTCGAGTACATAAGACCTAGTCGCACCAAATAATGGGGTATTAAGTTCCAGTTTGAATGTAGTAAACATCAAATTAAGAAAAAACAAGGTCATAAACTAAGTTTCATATTCATTCACTACTTAGACCAGTATGATGTTAACATTCATGAGTAGCGGCCTATTAGTTTAATCTTTGATGTTAAAATGCAATATATCTGATCAAGTCACAATGTGGTCACTAGTCTTAGTGACTGAATATTGAATGCTTTGATCGATTTGATTTGTTGGTTAGAGGCAATCTGGATGAAGTTGTGGAGCCAAACTTCACATTATTCCTCAGTCTTATCCCTAGTTTGGACTAAGTTTTACTACTGACAAGATTCCAACACATATTGATCATAACCAAGAACAAGTTAAATGTAGCACCACAGTCTATCCGTAGATTAAAGACAGCACCATTATAAGTCATTTATTGTATTAAATTTCTTTATTGTTACCAATAAGCTTTAGATTAATCTCTTACGAAAGTAAACTTCCGTAATTTTAACTTTGTTGGTGAAAGTAATCATTTTTGTAATCATGAATCGATCAATGTCAGACCATCGTTAGAAACCTGGAAGTATTAGACGACCGTCCCATCTTAATATGCGACTCATCAATAGTGCGCATCTACGACTCCTGCCACTAGCAGGATTCGGACCCACGAACTTCACCTAACCTCTGGACCACTGAACCAGTATCTAAGTAATCTTTAATTTTTGTAAGAACCTCAAGTTTCCTTCATTCGTTGAATAGTTTAAAGTGACTAAGTAATTGACTTTACTAACATTCAGTTTGTTTGTTTTTTTCACGCGCATTCTATTACTTTTTCATACATTTTAATTCTTGAAATAAATTACCATTTATTTATTGGTTTTTTTAACGCTTAAACCTACTTTGACACAATGAGATATCGATCACCTTAGTTAATTTGCTGCTTTCCTTGTTGTTATTGTTACTACCACTTCTACCACTACAACAACTACTACTACTCCTTAGCGTCTCACCATAGTTGTGAATCTAGAAAATTAAACTTTTTTAATTCCTCACTGAATATCTACACCAAATTTCCATTTAGGTACATTTGTTTATGTAATATTTATGACAGCTGAATGGTAATAATGACACTTAGCCTTTGATTTTTGTTTAACAAATACGCCTATTTGAATAGTATTTAACTTACAAGTTTGATTTTTGTTTCTTAAAAAAATTTGTCGATAGTATTAATTGACATGCAATTTGCAAAATTATTAGTCCAGATATCAGAGTTGATTTGTATTCACAGTAAGTGTTGAGTGTAACTGAATCCAGTCAAATGGAGATCTCTGTTAGTACACTTCTCTTAGCTTAATATTTATGTCTTGAGTAAAATAAAGAGTTTCTAGTTTATAAGAAAATACTAGTTAGGTTGATATATAAGTACGATAAGTATTCGACATAAATATTCCTTTCTATATGAACTGTCAGTAAAATTGATATCTAACTGAGTGTACTTTCGTTAAGTGCTCACTAGATTTCTCAACAATGAATAAAATTTACCTTTTCCATGAGTAGGTCCTCATTCTTCAGTCGCCTGAATCACAAGGTGTGTTCACATTATTTTCTGTATGGGATTTTCATGTTCTTTATCATTAATTTTGTACACAATTTTAACAAGTGAATAATTCTTCTGAATATTTCATCATAACAAGTTGTATTTGCATTTGAATTTAATTCAATATAGCTATAAATTCAACATATCAATTTAAACCTGGTATACGTAGTGTTTATGATGCATTTATGACATCCTATTTTCAAATGTTGGGTGAATTTCGTTTAGATGATTTAGCTGGAGATGGTAAGCGATTCAAATGATAATAATAATAATAATAATAATAATAATAATGACAATAAATTCTGAAAATAATCATTACAGAATTCATGCTAGTTTTGCAGGCATCGTCACATCTTGTAGTAAGTAATGTAAGGTATCAGTCAGAAACGATTAACTGTTTTCAACAAAACATCCTATCACTCATTATATGGACGGTGTATCTGGTGTTCTTTCCAGTGACATAAGCCATTGGTTATAATCATCTAGAAATAGGGCACAGAACAACAAAAGCTATAGCTATAGCTCAAAGTTTCTGCATAACGAATTACTTTATCGGAAATAAAAGATGACTCATTAAGCATTTATAAGAAAAAGATCAGATAAAATTTAAGTTTCCTCTTCCATAAAGGGTCGACTCCAGGCTTATTACATTTGGATTAATAGTCTAACGTACAAACAGTTTCAAGAACGTGAAGTGTAAATCGTCTTTGAACGGATTCCAGACTTAATTTATCCTTTATGCAAACACTGCTGGGAATAAACATACAGTATTTTAGAAGTGGTCGAACATATAGTGTGTACGTTAGAATACGTGATTCATAGTTATGGAGATTACGAATTATGCAACGCAGAAAAATTTGAAACTTGGAGATCTGTTTGGATACCTTTTCTGAGAAGGAAAAGTTATAGGAGTACTTCAGTTCTCAGAACTCTACTGTATCAATTTTCGATAACACTTTACCATTTATGGCTTAGGTCTAGGTTAAGTAAAGAACTGTCAAAGCAAACTCCTTCCAATTTGAGCAACACTGGACCGTTTGATTTACCTGCGAACTGGTGCAGTTTTGCATACTGTTCAGATGAGAATGAATGCACTACTTGAAAATCATGTACATATAGAAGAGGCTTATCTCAACCCTCACAATCATAAATATCATGAAAGATATTTGGAGAATTTGTAAGAAGAGGTGACCAGTGAAGTTCAACTCTGTCGCGTGTAGGCAGTAACTACCGAAGACACTGGCTAAGGTTGGTCATAGTTAGACACTAATATCCGTTGGATGCCGGCCTAGGGGTCCAGGGTTCGAACACTGGGAGTAGCTGTGGTCGTGGATGCGCATTGCTGATGAATCCCTAACCAGAACGAAACGACCGTCCAGTGCTTCCAGGTTTCTAATGGTGGTCTAACAATGATCGTCCCACTATTTCGTAACAGGTGTAAGCTAGGTTTAAGAAATTTGAATGTTACTGCAATTTTAAACTACTAGATAACTTTTTAAAGTGGTAACTTCATTTCTTAGAATCACAAATATATCTCCTGATGTTTTACATGTTAACTTACACTTGAATAGGTCACCAGGTTAATAATATTCTAAGATAAATATTAAATTATCTCAAAATAAACTTAACAACTGTTTAGTATACTCTCATAAAGTATATTATATGACTGTGATGAATCTGTGTTTATAAAATTGTATTTCTATACCTATAAAAAACTAGAATATAATGACTTTTTATTTTGATACTTCATATAGGTTCATCATGTCGTGACAATGGATTATGTCCACAAACTTCATCACGTCGTTTAACAATAATTATGTTAAGTGCATTCATTTTATTAACACAAGTGCTTATGTTCAATTTATTAGTTGCAACATTTACGTAAGTTTTGAAAATTTATAAAAAAAACTGAAAACATTAGACCTCTGTGAATTGTTTTGAATGTTGTATTGTTAAGAAAGCAAGTTCATTTAGCAGTGCACAGTTAAATTCAGTGTATGATTTTGGTAGAGTTCCGTTCTGTGAGCAAGGATGTTTTGATTGTGGAGCTTTCATTGTTCTTCTTCTGAATAACATCATCAGCAAAAAACTTCAGATTGAAGTGAAGTACTCGAGTTTTACCACGTATGATCCATAGTTTGTTCTGTTAACCTCGATCTTGAATGGTTGTTACTGACCTTAAACCTATCATCCAGTAGAGATAACAGAATCCACCATCTTAAAATTATTGTTTGAATGTGATTTATCGATATAAATTCAGTTAACAGTGGTTAACAATGAAATCTAACATCCTAGCATCATTCTGTTTTTGGGGTTGTGATTTTTTATGCTCAAACAAGATGATTGATATTCAGTTAATTTACCTGAGCTTTTTAGACGTCAATAAAGATTGATGAAAAGTCAAATCTAAATATTGACAGTAGAACGATACAAACTATTGTGGATAGATTATAAACATAAATGCTGGTCATATTTTAACGAATTCTATCCAGAAACAATTCTACTAAAAATCTATACAGAAAACTAATAGAACGAAATCATATCTGAGCGTATATATTTAAAGTGTTTCACTACATGATACAGCCTAATCAGTTCAGTAAACACGGCATTTTTAGTGAAAGAAGTTTGTGGAGATTGTACAGTTTCATTAGTTACACCATGAACTAGTCTTCTTCAGACAACCATTTAAAACCAGCTATATCGTGTTGGTATGAGACTACAAGACAGCGCACAGCTGAGGTCGGTGTTACACTCGTTTCGAAGTATGCTTAAACTATTACAGGTTCACGTTAGTCGAATAACAAGAACAAAACAATTAACCAGTGTCCAGGTAGGTTACTGTGACCCAATTGTCCCAATCGTACCAGCAAGAAGTCTTGATATAGAGTAGAAAGTGTATTCTACAAACACACAGCAAGCACACAATCAATCCAAGCACTCAAATTCCGTTTATTTACACTCCATAGAGACGTCTCTGGGATAGTCGCAAAAGCAGCACATTAAAATGACACAGTAACCAATCAGAACAGTCAAGGATTTTCCTGTTGGGAAATGTGATCTCAAGGTCAACTGATCGGTCCATGAATTAAATCCAAAATAAAGACATTTATCAAATGAGTTCTGGGGATCTAACATCCCCAACAGTCAGTAAATTATGTAAACTATGAAACAAAACTTTATTCAAGATGCCACATTCACTACACATGTGTCTACTCCTACATTGAACATTATCTTTGTAAGGTTATTTTTTCATTTAGTTAAACTGAATGTTTTCTTGTTTAATTTCAATTTCAAAAATGGCGATTTACCGGGTATTTTACTGTTGATATTAATATTTGAGCAAATCAATCTTTCTCCTCATTGAAGCAATGACTTAACACTGAATTTGTCTAATTTTTAGAAGCTTAGTGTGATTATTTCAATAGACTGAATAACTTAGCCACCCATCGCTGATTACGGAACTTTACTTTTGTATGAAAAAAAGTAAATGTCATTCCTATTGTAGTTATGGTATCTGTTGATTGATACTATCATTGAATAAAAACAACTTAATGTGGATTACAAGCTGTAACAAACTTGTTCTCTTTTAAAAGACCCTACACAGGTGTTTACAATCTTACTTAAGAGAGGAGGTACAGATGGAGATTAGTTTAACACTGAGGACAACAACAAATTTTTGTATTGTTGTCCATCGTACTAATCTCTTCGAGATAGTAATCATTCTATGTAATCTGTTGTTTTTATTTGTTTGTAAAAAGACAATTGAGTAGTGACTGATTTTCAAACTCCCTTCTATGTAGATTGCATCCTATTGTTACAGACATAAGAAACTGCTTAAAAATACAATCATTTTCTCTCGTCTATGATTTTCTGAATATATTTGTTGTAGGATTTTCTCATAAAGTATAGTTTCTGAAAGGAAAGGCAGAATGTTTTCATCACTAACACTCTCTGGTAGTTTAGTCAATCAAATCTAACGATGAATTGCAAAAGTGTATACTTCTGAGAAAATTTGTAACACAATTCAAATTATGTTTCTTTATTAGAAAACACATGATCAACATTATAGTTTGATTCTAGACATGATTACGCAGATATCTGGGAAATAATCAACCTCAATGCGGTATTGAAGCTCTTATTCTTTTATATATTACTTTAATGCTACATGGAACATAATGCAGTGTTTAATTTTTCACTAATTATGCCATGTAAGTTTTATAAAATGGATCTTCCAGATGTATGAGTCATAATTTAGAATTGATGAGTTCTAAAGTTAGCTTAAAACACCTCGAAAACTAAGCTATAGTGAACAGGTATTGATACGAATTCTCAGAATAATCAACATTGGAGATTTATTTAATTATTCTGATCAGTTTTCTGATTGTGTTGCCATAAATATCGTCTGGCAAGCTATCGGGTATCTAAAAATGATTTTCTCAGTGTATGACGTGTTCATGTTGAAAATGAAAGATACCGCATTCAAGTCCCACCATGATTATCAGCCATTAGATAAGGATATCTCGAACTGATTTGTTCCAAATAAGATGGAACTCCCATTCTCAATACTCCTATTTCTCCACTCTTCCACGGTGTGAGTAGCCGGTAAGTGACATCCACCGTCATACCCGTAACAACGTGCGAGACCAAATTGGTCACAAACAAGTCCTTAGTACTCCTCCTAACATCTCTCTGATCTCCCCGAATAACTTTTCTCACATTCCATTATCACCCACGTACGACTAATGCAAACAATGCAAGTTCATGAAACGTTATTCCTGGTCTCCTGAAACCCCTTTCTAAACTACATGTTGGAGTACTTAATGTACGGACATTGTGTCAAATAGGGCAACGGGCTTCGTTAGCTAAGACTTGAGAATCTCGCTCGATCGATATATGCTGCGTCTTGAAAACGCGCAGGATCCTAGTAAATTTGATTTCACCTTATTAAAACAAAGAAACAGCCCGATTTACTCTTCGTGTATCCGGTAGCCCTGATGCTGCTTCCCGGGGTCTCGTTGGTGTAGGTATAGCATTGAGAACTAGCTCTCTTAGACTGGATCCCTGTAAATAGTCGCTTATTCGCTGCCCGACTAAACGGGACAGTAAGGACTCGTAAAGATAAGGACACTCGCTATTGCCTTACTGAAGTATACTTCTCAAATCATATCTTCGAACCCTAGTCTTCTCCATTACCGCTAACACTTCTACTACCTCTACTACTATGGGCTTTGAACTGACATTTGCGTCTCTGTGCTGATGAGGTATGGCAACCTAATTTTATATACCCATCCACGAAGTTCTACGCTGTAACTGACTGACTAATATTTCTCACTATTCATTTCTGAGAAAAACTTGTGATTAAATTTCATTATCGAAGTAATTCTCTCGGAATGTACATTTACTAGTAGATAATAATCAGCCAGTTGCATTCTTCAACATTAACAACATCGAAATGCAAACATTTACAAATAACTATACGATGATTTTTTTTCAGTACATGATGAAACTTTAATTTATGAACGGATTTAAGATAATGAGTCTCATGCATACGACTAAACATCAATTTGGCTGATGAAAACCCAAACTTTAATTCCCAACCCTAACTTTTTAAACTTTTACTTCCAATGTTAACTCCTCACACTATTTTATAACCTTTTTCCGACCCTGGTAAGTAAATAAATTGTCTCAATTTCATTAGGCTGTCTATAAATTAGAGTCTCAATCAATGCCTTTATAAGCAGTACACATTTATCACTCAGTAGTTAACTTAAACTACATATTACATTTCATTTCTTTGTTTTTAATGATTTTTTTTTCATCGATTTTTATTCAAGTTCAACATATAATGAAATTGAAGGATCAGCACAATATTTTTGGTGTTATCAACGTTATGAAATGATTCAAGAATTTGTTGATCGACCATCAGTTGCAGCACCATTTATGTTACTTTGGTATTCTGTTGAATTTACTGGATTTTTATTCAGTTTAATCGGTGGTACTTTATTTGATCATGCTATGGAAGATATTAAAGATGATGATCCATTTTGTAAGTGAATAGAAAAAAGTAAATCTACATTGAAAAAAAGATTTTTTGAGTTAGTTAAAAACGAAAACATTACATTTAATACACTATTTGCACACCATCTTTGAGTCTTGACTTCCAACAGTCCATCCTTGTTCCATTCCTGTTGTTGCTTCCTTTCCTTCCTGTTGGTACTCCACTTACTCCTTGCTTTTGCTCCATTTGCTTTCCGTTTTCCTCTTCTGACCGTAAGACTTCTTCTTACACGTCCCTTCTTATACTACTTCGTATAAGTAGCACACACCACAATATCACACAACTCAATAAAAAACAACAAGTCAAAGTTTATTGGCTAACCCATTCTGATTTATGAAATGACCCGTGATTACAAGACCATAACCTTCAAAATTCCAACATATTCACTAATCAAGTTTAACAGTTTGATCGGGGATATGATAAATTTTAGATAAATCAAAAATTTCGATAAAGTCATCTTTATAACTGCGAAGATGGATAATTGACTAGAATGTTTAGTAATGAATGCAATCGGAAGGATTGATTCAAACAAAACTCAACAACACCGACCTATATCTATTCTCATACACCTATGGAAATTTAGAATTCAATTCTTAAGATCTTTGCTTTACTTTTCAATGATTTCACTGAGTTCTATTATTTTCCAGGTCGAAGTTTACACACTAATCCAGCATTGAATAGTAAATTAACAAAATGGGAGCATATGATGGGTACTCGACGAATTAAAGCCGATACAGATGTAGGTGGTGGTCGTAAATGGACAGGAAGATCACATGGGGATACACATGCAATTGTATTACGATCTGTGGCAGCGGGAGCAGCTGGTAAAGGTTTAGTTTCCGGAGGTGCTAGCAGTCATAGAGATGTTACCATTGAGCCTGGATCTTTATTAGAAGGAATTGGACCAATATTTGGTCCAGACACAGAGTTTATTGAAGAAAGATTTCGTGAATTAGGCAATCAAATTGGGAAATTATCAACTTTTGAAGAACGTTTGAGTAAATTACTACAAGGTGCTAATCGTGTCATAAGTATTGTAAAGACTATTAAGGAACAACAAAAACAAGTAAGATAATTACTTAAATTCATAAGTAGTATATTAATATTAAGCTATAAATATATTGGCATTCAACATTAGACAGTTTATATGATATCAGTATTTTAAAAGTTGAAACATTTATCAGTCAGTTTGATTCTATTTTTGAAGATTCTTATTAGTCCACAACTTCATAACAGTTATTGTGTCGTTACCAGTTCATCAACTGTTGGGAATGTTAGATCCCCAGAACTCGTTTGCTAAATATCTTTATTTTGGATTTATTCCATGGACCGATCAGTTGATCTTGAGATCACATTTCCCAACAGGAAAATCCTTGGCTGTGATTGGTCACTGTGTCATTTTAGTGTGCTATCTTTGTGACTCTCCCAGAGACGTCTCTATAGAGTATAAATAAAAGCGATTGAAGTGCTTGGATTGATTGTGTGCTGTCTGGGTGTTTGTAGAATACACTTCCTACTCTATATCAAGACTTCTTGCTGGTACGATTGGGACAATCGGATCACAGTAACCTACCTGGACTCTGGTTCGACTAAGGTGAACCCATAATAGTTTTAAGCATATCTAGAGACGAGCATAACATCAACATAGTGGAAACCTCGCAATCTTAAGTTGTAGAACTCACCAGTGTAACCTTGAATTTTTAAATTAGATAGGATATCTTGAATTTATCGAAAGGAAAATAACTGAAATTGTTGACTATATTATTTAGGAAGAAATCAGTCTTAAAATTCACATATTGAAGCTAAGTTATTTTCGTTCAATAACTTTCAGTGCATTCTCATTTCTAACATGCATGAAATTAGGTATTTCAGCTTTCAATTAATTTTCATTACAACAATCAATTCATTGTGATTTTGCATCCAAATGACGATTGTTCAATCTCATAAATTCTGTAATAAATAAACATTTAATTTACTCCATATGTAATTGACTATACTTGAATTGAAATACAAAAGCTTCTTGTTGTCTGTTATATGGTTTCTAGTCATAAATCTTGTCTTTCTATTATTCCCGTGTTGATTATGGACGTTGAAAAGTTGTGAAGCATTAATCAGTTGGTATATCAGGTGTGCATGTACTGCATTCCGTAATTAGGAAATACATTGGACAACACAAAACATAACTTTAAGATGATATTAGCTTCAAAGATTTAGAGAACACATGAAGACAGTTATAGAGAGGCTTCCAGAAAACGGAAAATTACGGCCATAATACTCATTAGTTGATTTATATGAGAAAGTCTATGCGTCATTTTCACACTTCATTCGTGAATAAAAACAAATTTGTACAAATTTGTAATCTTTTTCTTTCCGCGCTTATCAATCTATTAAGTAAAGTAATATGTGGAAATTATATTAATTTCAGCATCCGAATGTCTAAAACTTGATGTCAATAAGATTTGCATCACGGGGTTGTGAAGATTGTTAAGTTACACATTTTTGAAACCATGAATCAATCATTGTTAGACTACCATCAGAAACCTGGAAGCACTGGACGGCCGTTTCGTCCTGGTATTGGACTCCTCAGCAGCGCGCATCCACGACGTGACCAGTGGAGTTCAACCTGTTCGGGTGTAGGCAGTGTCTACCGAAGACTGTGTATGAGGTTGAGCAACTCCGTGAATTTGATCAAGTTAGACATTAACACCGCTAGATACCGGCTCAGTGGTCTAACGGTTAGGGCGTCCGCTCACAAATCCGGAAGGTCCTGGGTTCGAACCCTGCGGGGTGCAGTAGTCGTGGATGCGTACTGCTGAGTAGTCCCATACCAGGATGAAGCGCCGGCAAGGTTAACAATAGAAAAACAAGGTTATTCAACAATATTTCTAAACTTATTCAAAAGTCAATATCGAATGATTTGCATATCAATCACTCAGCAAATTTCTATTCAGTTAGTGCTTCAGAATTCAATAGTTTCCCATTTGTTAACTTTAACCAATTTTCAATCATCATTAAATGTCATCGATCGGAGTCACTCACAGCTATCAAATTAATTAATGAAACAGATCATAAATTTAACTCAATACTTCTGGGCTAAATTTTACTTCCTTTTCTTCTGTTCCAATGTGATGAACGAATACTTAATGACCAGATAGAATACTAGTGTATTTAGAAAAGACACAGTTAATTAACAAAATTTGTGCACTTTATCTCCAGACTTAAATTAACAAAACACGTAAACTATTGATCGTCTTTTGTAACACATCTCCTAGTCTTAAAAATTCTCTGGAGAACAACGCCCAAAGTTTCCTCCTCCCGTTCATTCATCCGTTCATAATAATTTCTCTAAACAATTTATTGTGAATTAGGCAAAACTTCATTAGTGATTAACCCCCGTTTTGTTTAACACCATAATCCATTTACATTTTAGATAATAAAAAGTTTAACACCAACCAATGGTAAACGACTTGTTGGTTGGGGTAATTCAAACAAGAAAGATCATAAAAATTTATTAATTTCAGCTGTTTGTACAGCTGTTACTGGTCTCGATACACATTGTACTATTATTGAAGAGAAAATTGAAGAAAAGTAAGGTGATCCACACCAAAACATGCATGCATACGCACTAATAGTATTGATTAATTTCAAATGACCATTTATTTATTTTTTTAAAAAGTTTCACTTTCCCCACTACCACTGCTGCTACTATTAAACATTAACGTTAATGGCAATAAATATTATCAAAGTATTATTAACACTAAGAAATTTATGTTGGAACAATCGTGATTACCAGTTATTCATCTCTATTCCATCTCTCTTGTACTTGTGACATTGCCCTTCCTAAAAATATGCATAGTTAATGCATTAATCCCATTGGAAGAACTGCTACTGATCTTCCAACAAAAGCAGACAATAATGAATAACATTACTAATTGTCGAGATGTTTCTGATTGAGATTGAAAGCAGTTAGTCTCACAAAAGGTTATGTACTTTTCATCCCCATGGGAGGGTGGACACTCCGGCTGACCTTGTGGGACAAACTCGATTTTTAGCTTCATGTGGGGTGTGAGGGCTCCGGTCGGTTGTATCAGCGCAAGGCACTTTGAGGCCAGACGGTTGGAATGGCTGCTGATTAGTGCACTGCTGGGTGGCTCGGCAACCCGTTCGGGGCGCCAGGTCTAGCTAGGAAGGCCCGCCTTACCGCCCTTGCCGATTGAGGATTGTGGGTAGTGGATTGGTTGGAGAGGTCTTGTTGATTCATAAGTGCGCGTGCTTTTTGGACGTCCACCTGTCTGCAGACCAATCTAGACAACATGTGCGTTCCCTTTTGGGGCAGGGGTGATCGCATTATTGGTTCTTGCGGCGTGCATGTGCAGCAGGCATGCTGGTTAACCAAGAATACTTTTTTATAAATCCTCTTGAGCATATTACTTACTTACGCCTGTTACCCTTAACGGAGCATAGGATGTCGATCTGCATTCTCCAACCAACATTGTCCTCAGCCTTCCTTTCTAGTTCTACCCGATTGCTGTTCATTCTTTTTATTAGACGCTAACTAGGAAAAATAATTCATAAGCATATATGACTAACATAATTAATTAGCTGTCATACATTTTAAAATAATGAATTTTTTACTGTATAATATAGGTGATTTAGAAATTGGTTTGAGCTTGCTATCAATACGAGAAATTCAAATCAAATTCTCTACACCTTGTAGATGAAATCCATTTTGAGTTAAAATGAATTTTGTAGAGTTTTTCATGACCAACAGTTCAAAATGTTAATTTCCTATTATTTTATACATTTTTAATTTCACTCAGATATATATAAGTAAAATTGAATTGTATTTGGTAGATTGACTCCATACCGTAGCTTCGCGAGTGATTCTCGGAGTTCTAGTGAGAAGACATGACCAGAGGAGTTCAAATCTATCGGATGTAGGCAGTAACTACCAAAAACAATGAGTGTGTAAAAATCCTTTGATTGATCAGATTTAGACATTAATGCCGTTGGATGCCGCCTCAGTGGTCCAGAGGTTAAGCATTCGCACGTGCAACCAGAGGTCCTGGATTTGAATGCTACAAGAAGCAAGAGTAGTGAGCGCTCACCGCTGATGAGTCCCATTCCAAGACGAAACGGCTGTTCAATGCATCCAAGTCTTTAATAATGTTCTAACAATGAGTCATTTATAAATTCAAGGCTAAGACTATTGAAGGTTTGTTTTAACATAGGAAATATCCTGAACATTGTATTCTATCGCTTTATATACACTGAAGTATTACATTTCTTCTCTAGAAGTATACTTTAAAATGAAAATATGTATTCCATCCATTGACTTCTAACAGCCTCTCGTTGTTTAGTAAAATTTTCTATATGTTTTTTTGCTAAACACCTCCTGAAATTATGCACACGAAATCTTATAACCATTTCAGAGATGTAAAAGATTCACCTTCCTTTTTTCCTAAATTGTTAGTTGAAGCAAATATGGATGGATTATTACGCAAATGTTTAACAACAGCGTAGACTAAAAGCTCATAATTCATAACGTTGACTCTAAGGGTAGAACACTACGTTGAACTGACTCTGTTTAGTGAGACAAAAGCGTCAGACTCTACAACAATCATTAAATAATTACAAAAACTCTTTTTTTTCATGTTATGTTGAACATTTTTAGAGAAAATAACTACAAGTACAACTGTTCTTTTTTTATCTAAAAGGTTAAGAATTGAAGAACAATGCGTTAAAGCTATTTTAACAAGAAGCAACGGTGATGAACCTGAACCGGATACAGTTCTAACCCCCCGCAAGGGACCACCATCACGTGGTCCACGTGCAACTCCAGCATCTGGTAAAATTTATGAACGTCTCATTCTAAGTCATCGATTATGGCGTATAGTTCCATTTAATTTTGAAATATTTCCCGGAATAAGAATGAATGTACCATCGGATAAAATCAATTGGAAAGTAAGTGTATGGTGTGTGGATTTGATTAGATTATTCACTAATCGTCATAGTGAACAATCTTTGTATATTATCCATTCAAAAAATCAATAGATGTGTGTGTTGTATAACACAAACACTCATTGACTTAAATGAAATAAAAATCAGGTTACGGGTCAAATGTAGCAACTTATATTTTGAGAACTCATCAATAAACGAACAACCTTTTATCAGTCTCAGTGACCTTAATCAGTTAAATCAAGAATAAGTGTGCATGGGTTCCTATTTTGCAAATATTCATCGATCGACTATTAAAATGATTATATTTTCATTTTGTTAAAAGATTATGCTTCCGATGAAATTGTAGGATTCGTCACTTGGTACGCTTGAAGCTATTACGAGTTCACGTTAGTCCATAAACGCGAACGAGAGACTTCTTTCCTGTCCCTTCTTATACTACTTATATCGTTCGTATAAGTAGCACACACCACAATCATAGGATATTTCTAGAGTTTACAGGTTACAGCATGGACAAAATTAGCATATACAGTGTACAAATCTTTTGTTACTTCTGCTTTCAAAAAATGTTAACCAGTAAATTAACCTTTGTTTTTAGCAAAATAACACTCTGTATATTCAATGCAGATAAAAACGAGTTAAATATCTTGGTAAATTTCCATATTTCATCATGTTTATACCATTATATATACACGTCACTTTCAGATTCCATACGATACATATCGAACATTCACTGTAACCGATGACAGAATTGCTTTACCTTATCCAGAATTAGAAGATGGACCAGAAGTGTAAGTTATGACTACTATTGCTTTTCATCATGTCAAATTTGTTCGTTAAATGGAAAAATTTATGAAAGTATATTTCAAGGAAATCAGTAAGAACTATTCTTCTTTCCTTTTTTATCTACACCATAATGTTTTGGCATTGAAATTTAAATTCAGCGCAAACGTACACTGACCTTTGTACATAGACTCCATACTGAATTTCAATAATATTTTTATGCACTTTACTTTCGTAGCAAACTACAGTATATCATGCGAATAAGTCTGTTTCCGGCTGAACTGCAGGAGTGATTTAATAGAATTATGTTATTCAAATTTATGTAAAAATAAGGTTATGTATTTGTTATTGTGAAAATATTGTTTGTTAAGATGTCGAAAAGAACATTGGTTGATATATGTGATAGACAATGAAACAATCTGGTCAAATAATGTTAAATAGTCGGAAGTAAGATAAAAATAAACAAATGCTTCAGCATTCAAATTAGGTCATAAACAAAGAAAAATCAATAAATAATCAGCAGTGCGCATCCACGACTCCTGCACCCCGCAGGATTCGAAACCAGGACCTTCGGTATTGTAGGCGAACGCCTTACCATCGGATCACTGAACCGGTATCTAACGGTGTTAATGTCTAACTTGATCAAATTCACGGAGTTGAACAACCTCATACACAGTCTTCGGTAGTTACTGTCTACACCCGAACCGGGTTCGAATCCTGCGGGGCACAGGAGTCGTGGATGCGCACTGCTGAGGAGTCCCATACCAGGACGAAACGGCCGTCCAGTGCTTCCAGGTTTCTAATGGTGGTCTAACATTGATCGATTCATGGTTTCAAAAAAAACTTAATAATCTTCACAACGCCGAAATGCGAAATACCTGTGCTCACTAGAGACTAGCTTCGTGAGGGATCTCCGAGTTCTAGTGGGAAGACGTGACCAGTGAAGTTCAACCTGTTTGGGTGTAGGCAGTGTCTACCGAAGACTGTATATAAGGTTGCGCAACTCCGTGAATTTGATCAAGTTAGACACTAACATCGTTAGATACCGGCTCAGTGGTCCGATGGTTAGGCGTTCGCCTACAATAAATAGTCAATAAAATAAGCTAATTAATGATAAAAAATAAGCTACAAGTCAAAGATTTTTGAGATTATTAACACTTTTTTTGATTATGTTTTGTTTAATCATGGAATCGACAGGGTTAGTATAGATTTCTTCTGTATACAAAGGCTAAAATTAGTACTTTGAGTTATTAGCGTAGCTTTAACTGTATGCAGAAGGTAAATTAGGACCTTATTAGTCAAAGGAAATCGTAGAGCTGAGTTCTTGGCTAGTTGACGATTGTCATCAATTCTAATGACACTAGTTACTACATAATGGTGAAAAAATTGTAATTATCTAAGTTCAGCAAGTCGTGAGCCACATGACTTGCTTTTATTATCTCAGACTATAAATTTATGTGAAGAGAGTTTAAATCTCTTAGATACGACTTGTTCATGAAACCCATCTGTTACACAGTTTAGGTCTAGCAGTGTACCCTATCTACCACTTTTAACGATCTTACATAAAACATTTTATGACTTTTATTTTTGATATAAATACTTAACTAAGCCAATAGAAACTCTTGATAACCGAGGTGATATCATTATGATGAGAATAGGTAGCTTGATTAGTTGTAAAAGAACTGACGCTTAATAATATTATAATTCTGTATTTAAGACTGAAGAAAGCAAACATAAAACGTTCATTGCTATGATATGAAAGGTCAACCGAAATTCAGCGGTCAATGAAAGGAACTCACAAGAAACTGTACTTAAATCAAGTTGCGTAAACAGTTGACAATGTGAACTCTCGACTGAAAATAAGATATGGCGTCAAACTCATCATAGAATAACCTTTATTGACGGCCTGACTTTAAATTTATTTAACATTAAACGGAGTTAGTCATAATTCAAATAACTGATAGATGATGTGTTTAACCGGTTCAGTAAGTAACAAGAATTTAAGCTTCTAATAGTAGTAATATTTTCGAGCAGAGTTTTGGAGGTTTGTGTTTTTACACATTTGAAATCATCAATCAATCATTGTTAGATCACCATTAGAAACCTGGAAGAAGCACTGGAGGGCCGTTTCGTCCTGGTACGGGACTAATCAGCAATAAGCATCCACGACTCCTGCACCTCACAGGATTCGAACCCGGGACCTCTGGTATTGTGCGCGAACGCCTAACCATCGTATCACTGGGCCGGCATCCAACGGTGCTAATGTCTAACTCTGATTAATCAAGGGATTTTGCGCGACCTCACCCATTTGTCTTCCGTAGTTACTGCCTACACCCGATAGGGTTGAACAGTGCACACTAATGACTAGCTTCGTGAGGAAATTCTCAGAGTTCTAGTTGAGAACAGGTGACTAGTGGAGTTCAACCCTGTCGGGTGTAGGCAGTAACTACCAAAGACAAATGGGTGAGGTGGTGCGAAATCTGTAGATTGATCAGAGTTAGACATTAACACCGTTGGATGCAAGCCCCATGGTCCAGTGGTTGGGCGTTCGCGCAGAATACCGGAGGTCCCAGGTTCGGATCCTGCGAGATGGAGGAGTCGTGGATCCGCACTGCTGATGAGTCTCATACCAGGACGAAACGGCCCTCCAGTGCTTCCAGGTTTCTAATGGTGATCTAGCAATGATTGATTGATGATTTCAAATAGTAGTAATAGTCTTAATGAGGTCGATGAATTATCGCAGTGGTAACTGCCTATAATAAATAATAACTTTGTCTAACAACTAAATATTATATCTACTTCATTGCAAGATAATTTATGTATGTCACACATCATCGATGGCAAGCTCAGATCACTTTTGATTATCAAATATCAAATTATCTATTAAGAAACATTCTTTCATTTATATATATATGTATATATATATATATATATATATATATGTTATAGTTCGTTTCATTTTCTGTACAATTTCATGTATTTCAGTTTACCACAAACATTACCATACAACAGTTATGATCATGTGAAAGGTGTAAGTCGAATGTCATTACGTGGTCGTGTACGCATAGTTAGGCAAACAGATCATATAACTGATCCTAGAACAACTAATGTAACATCGAAAACTGCACCGACTAAAACATCAGCTAAATTATCTGAATATATTCCTGTTGGTTATCCATTAAATCCATGTGGACGTACTGGTTTAACTGGTAAAGGTCTACTACCACATTGGGGACCGAATCATTGTATTATTATAGCGATTACAAGACCAGATCCAGGTCATGCATATTATGAAAGTTTACCAATTATTCAAGTGGGCTTACTGCATAACAATCAACAATTATGTTTACCATGGGTGAGTTCAGAAAACATTATTATTATTATTATTACTATTGGTAATTATACTAGCTGATATGTTACTGTACATAGTTTTCAATCAGGAATCGATC